>CAIGRP010045427.1:0-12323 GCA_903798385.1 Fraxinus cuspidata
TTGATAGATTGTAAAAGTAGTGGTGGTGAAGAATTTATGATTTCTTTGTAATTTTTTTAAAAAACTTAAGGACTATAGTTGAAATTGTTTATTCAACTTTTTCTCTTTGTTTTATTTGAATATGAAGGTAAAATTGTCTTTTATTGAAAAAATGGATAAAAAAGACCTTTTGCGCAATGAAATGTGGAAGGTAGGGGTGAAAATGTCAAAAAATGAAAGGTAGGGACGTTTTGTATAATAACATTGAAAGGTAAGGACGTTCTGTGCTATTTACCCAATAGTTTAGGAAGATCATAACTTAAAAAGTAAGGACGTTCTGTGCTAAGTTGTATATGTAACAATTCTTTACCTTAGAATGTCATATTCTATATAGAATTCAAGATCATTATCATTTCTTAGTACTTTAATCTTTTTATGAGTTTGAATTTAAATCAACATTTTTCATTGCTTAAAGTTTCGAAAAGTATCAGATTTTGCCTTTAACAAAA
This sequence comes from Fraxinus cuspidata, assembly GCA_903798385.1. NCBI lineage: Eukaryota > Viridiplantae > Streptophyta > Magnoliopsida > Lamiales > Oleaceae > Fraxinus > Fraxinus cuspidata. The sequence goes on from CAIGRP010045427.1 coordinate 489, forward strand.
AAGTCCAATAGTTGAAGTTGTTTATTCAATTTTTTCTCTTTGTTTTATTTGAATATGAGGGTAAAATGGTCTTTTATTGAAAAAATGGATAAAAAGGACCTTTTGCGCAATGATATGTGAAAGGTAGGGGTGAAAATGCCAAAAAATGAAAGGTATGGACGTTTTGCATAATAACATTGAAAGGTAAGGACGTTCTGTGCTATTTACCCAATAGTTTAGGAAGATCATAACTTAAAAACATGCCCCTAATCTTTTTTAATAAGGTTCTATTCATTCTTTCCATTACAATATTTTGCTAAGTTGTATATGTAACAATTCTATACCTTAGAATGTCATATTCTATATAGAATTCAAGATCATTATCATTTCTTAGTACTTTAATCTTTTTATGAGTTTGAATTTAAATCAACATTTTTCATTGCTTGAAGTTTCGAAAAGTATCTGATTTTGCCTTTAACAAAAAAGTCCATATTTTATTGAAGAATCATCTACAATAAGTAGATAAAATATTTACTCACTAAGAGTATTTACAGGTCCCCATAGAACATCATGTAGATATTAAATAATAGAGGTATAGTTATGAATACCAGTGATAAAGGCATTCTATTCTATTTTCCTATGATACATTCTTCACAAAACTTAAGCTGTACAGTTTTATCATTTCAAGAAATTCCTTATTTCTTTAATATTTGTAGTCCCGTGTGTTTCTTATTATTTTCATAAGGGCCTAAACTTAATATTAATCATTTAGCAAATGAAATAATCAATGTCTAGCCTTATCCTCACACTAAAGTCCAAAAGTTAAAGTGATAAGTTTAGCTCACTTATTTGCATGAAGGATTTATTTCTTTGTGTGTGTGTATTTTAATTTATAGTAAATTTGATTTGGATCGAATATTTAAGTATCATAAAAGTTGATAAAATATATCCAATATTATACTCATTTTGTAGCTCATGTTAAATAACATCAATTAGGCTACAAAAATTAATTTTTAAGGTGTTATGTCCACGTTATTCTAATAGAAAGAAAATGATTATCTTTTAATATTTTATTAATATATATAATAAATAAAAATAAAATTTTAGAAAATATTTGAATTTCATAGAATCGCCCATTTAATAGAAAATGTTTCAATTTGAATTTCATTTAATTAACTAAAATGTTGAATTTTACATTTAAGTCAGAACGTTTGATTCATTGATGGAAGCAATAAATTGATTTATTTAACCCTTGAATTCTTTACAATTATGACTTGAGATGTTTTGGCGCTTTGTTTGAGTGGTTGATGGATTTACGTTTACGTATATATAATTAGGATATAATTTTCACTTTAAAAATTTACACCACTTCATTCTTTGCAATTTCACTTCACACGTACACTGTTGAGAAAATTACACAACTTCATTATTTTCATTCTCAGATTTCTTTTAGTATCAATTAAGGTAAAAATTCTTTGTGTATGTGATAAATTCTTATTTTTTGATATTTATATAAATTTTGGCATGACATACTATAAGGCTTTCGAATCGATTTCCTTGTTAAATCATTTGGGATAGACTGTTTGGTCAAATATGTAAATCATACATGACATAAGAATTCTTAAAAAATTTCTTGAACTATTGGATATCCAGACCAATTTACTTTAAATTTAAGATTTTCGTTATGTTATGTCATTTTATATTTATATCATGTTAAATAAGAATATGCACGTATTTTTATTGGGTGTTTTCCAAAATACTTACTCACAATAACTTTTCAGATTAGAACGAACCGTGTGGACACATGGAAGATTGACTAAGTGATGTTTATGAGGTCGCCAAGTAAATTGTTCAGATTTTGAAAAATTTTAATTTAAGAATCATTTATATTTAATTGCACATTATTTTAGAAATTTTGGCAATTGAGCCTTTTCGACATGTTAAACTTTACAGTTTTAAATTTGTAGTATATTTTCATTTTTGTTTTAATTATATATGAAAATTTTTCATTTCAAATTGATGAATTAACATTATCAATCGAATCCCAAGATTTATGAAATAATGTTAAATTTCCGTTTAGATTAGATAATAAAGTTTTTTTGTGACATTTCAAGTCTACTTTTTAATTAAAAAAAATAGATTTTGGAGCGTTACACAACTTCTTATGCTAGATTATTAATTTATCAGAATTTACATTTATTGTGGCAGAACTATTGCAACTTCTTATGCTAGATTATTAATTTACCAGAATTCACATTTATTGTGGCAGAACTATTGCATTTAAGGGATTAGCTTGCATGGTGTAAATTCAATTAATTTTGGAAGTGGAAGTAACTTCCTTTTAATTCAAAAAGATTTCGTAAATTCTTCATGGATTTTTATATCATATTCATTACCCAATTCACCTAAGAAAACTAGTTTTATCTGTAAATCAGGGACATAACGAGCTTTATTTAGTTCTAGAATATAATTATTTTCTAGTAGCATATTAAGTTCACCAATGTGTTTAATTTGACAACTCATGTCATTTCCACGTGAACTTGTCCACCATTTATATTAGTGAACTTATTGAACCATTCTATAATAGGACAGATGTGAAAAGTAAAGCCAGACATAAGTACCAATTCATTGGTATTTTTTTCTAGTTGTAGTCACTAAGACAACCCCATGCATATTTGAGTCATTGGTACAAGTTAGTGCTGCTGACCCATCTTTAGTTGATTTTTCTTTCATGTTAGCAACTTTCTTGAAACAATCTTCTAAGAAATGATCAATTTTTTCACACTAATAGCACTTTTTAACATTTTCCTTAGACTTCTGCTTGTTCTTGTTTTTATCTTTTTACTTTTCTGTTTGCCACATTCCTTTTCTTACGTGAGTTGTAATTACTAAAATTTTAACCCTTATTATTAATTTTTTCTTTTGTAGCCAAGCCTTCTCCATTTTTGGTATCTTTAAAGTCTGCATCTAACTTAACCTCTCTATTTATTAGAGTCGAGATTATTATGTCTAGAGAAAGTTATTCTCTCATGTTATGAAATGGGTCGCAAGATAATGTCAATAATGGAATAATGAAGAAGAAAACAAGAACACAAGAATTTACGTGAAAACCCAATTCGAAAAAAAAAACCACAGGCTGAGGAGAACAATCCACTATAATCAATAGTTTTGTGTTTACAATATCAAAATTCCAATAATCTCAATTGAAATCTAACTCTCAATCTCACAACATGTTGTTTAAGATATAAAGATTAATATATGAATGTTACAATATGGAGATACAATATGGTTATATATATAAAACCTCTTATTGGAGTCCAAGATGGAGAAGGAGTCCAAAATATCAGATAAAAGCAGAAAAATCACGAAAATACCACGCTAAACGGGGCGTCGCGATCAATTTCCCCAAACATGGGGCCCAGCGCCGCGACGCCTGGACATCTGTCCCATTTTTTCTTCTTTTGGCGTTGCGGCGCCCATCTCTCGGGTTTGATGTTCAAAAACATGTCTTTAGCTATCCAAGAGTCCTCCTTCAAGCCAAACTCCTGATTATTATTGAAATTTGATCTCCACAATTTAGGATTCTATAAATCCAAGTATTTTAAACTTCCTCCAATCAATCAAATATCAAATCATATGGAATTTGGATCACTCCACAACAAATCTCAACCTTGAGTCAAATTCCATCACAATGAATTAAAACACATCTTCAAGTAAGCACAATCTCTCATCTTCCAAACAAGTCTCAATGGACTAAATCAATGACAAACACCAACTAAGGTTAAGCAATGCTCAAACTTAGAAATGAGAAGTGATTTTGTCATCATATCAACATGATTATCCTTGGTATCAACCTTGCTCACTACAGTATCATCACAAGCAATCACAACACGTACAAAATGTCATCAATGTGCTTAGTCCTTTTGTGAAACATTTGATCCATAGTCAAGAAAATTGTACTTTGATTATTACAAAAAATTGTAGAAATCTGCAAGTCTTCACCGATTCCACTAATTAATCCCCTCAGCCACATAGCCTCCTTACATGCCTCTATAATGACCATGTATTCTACTTCTGTTCTAGACACAGCTACTGTATTTTGCAAAGTAGCTTTTCAGCTGATAGCACAACCTTTAAGAGTAAACACATACCCTGTGAGCAATCTCATCTTATCAAGATCCCCTGCAAAATATGAATACACATAACCGATGACTCTATCTGAATTTCTACCAAAATGCAAATAAGCATTTGAAGAGCCCCTCAACTATATGAAGATCCACTGCACTGCTTTCCAATATTCCTTGTTGGGATTAGCCATATATTTGCTAACTGCACTAACTGCATGTGTCAAATCAGGTCTTGTACAAACCATAGTATACATGAGCGAACCAACTGCACTGGAGTAAAGAACCCGAATCATATAATCAATATCTTCATCTGACTGTGGACACACGTTAAGTAGCTTTTCAGCTGATAGCACAATCTTTAAGAGTAAACACATACCCTGTGAGCAATCTCATCTTATCAAGATCCCCTACAAAATATGAATATACATAACCGATGACTCTATCTGAATTTCTACCAAAATGCAAATAAGCATTTGAAGAGCCCCTAAACTATATGAAGATCCACTGCACTGCTTTCCAATATTCCTTGTTGGGATTAGCCATGTATTTGCTAACTGCACTAACTGCATGTGTCAAATCAGGTCTTGTACAAACCATAGTATACATGAGCGAACGTTGACGTGACCTCATTTCTTGGGCTTACATATAATCAATGTCTTCATTTGACTATGGACACAAGTTAGATGATAATTTGAAGTGGGCAGCTAAGGGAGTACTGACAGCCTTAACTTTCACCATATTGAATCTTTCAAGCTCCTTCTCAATGTATCTCTTCTGACTCAAATACAATTTGCTAGCCTTTCTATCCCTCAAGATCTCCATTCCAAGAATCTTCTTTGTTGCTGGGTTTAGAAAGTACAGTTTCTCCTTGCTGAGTTGTAATTTTACTTTTTTGACCTCTGCTTTATCATTTGTTGCTTGAGCATATCATCACATATAATAACAAATATACAGTTGATCCACTACTTTCCTTTCTGAAGTACACACAACTATCATAATTGCATCTATAAAAATCATGAGTAGTCATGAATGAATCAAACCTCTTATACCACTACCTCGGTGATTGCTTCAAGCCATACAAGGATTTCTTCAACAAGCACACATAGTCTTCCTTCTTTGAAGCTATGAACCCTTCTGAGTGTTGCATGTAGATGCTCTCCTCAAGTTCTCCATGTAAGAATGCTGTCTTGACATCCGTTTGCTCAAACTCCAAATCATTCTTAGCCACCGCTCTAAGTAAAGCCTGAATTGAACTATGCTTCACAACTACTGAGAATACACATGTAAAGTCACACATGGGATCTGAATGTAGCCCTTTGCCACCTATCTAGCCTTGTATCTAACATCTTCAATCTCTGACATACCTTCTTTTCTTTTGAACAACCACTTACAACGAACACCTTTTTATCTTTAGGTAATTTCACTAAGTCCCAAATGTTATTTTTTTCTCAATGACTCCATATCCTCCTATATAGCAAGCTCCATTTGCTAGAATCACTACAACTGACTGCCTCTGAATATGTAACAGGCTCCTTAGTGGAATCAATGTCTTCAGCCACATTAAATGTATGAGCTGCCAATCTGCTTCCCCATACTTTTGTGGAGGTCCAATTTATCTGCGAGGTCTACCCTTAGCTATAGAATACCATGGTGCTGGTGGTGTAGGCAAAGTAGGCAGGATATTACCGTCTGTCAACCCCGAACTGGACTAATCTATATTAGACTGTTCTGCAACCTTTGATTCTTTCTCTGAACCAATTTCCAACTCCACCTAAGTTGAATGATTCAGCTCCTCAGCTTTATCCGAATTCCCAAGAGGTGAACTACGAACCATAACAAGTTCATCAAATGCTACATTCCTACTAATAATCACATTTTTGGTTTCGGGACACCACAACTTATACCATTTCACACCTGATTTATACTCAAGAAAAATGCACTTTCTAGACTTAGGCTCCAACTTCTCATTATCCACATGAGCATAATCTGTACACCCAAAAAATTTTAAATCAGAATAGCAAGAAGGTTTATCAGACCATCATTCTTTTGGTGTCTTTTTATCAATGGCAAGTGAGTGTGAACGATTAATTAGAAAACAAGCTATAGTAGTAGCTTCAGCCCCAAAAGACTTAGGTAACCCAGAATTTGAAAGCATTCGACGAACCTTTTCCATCAAGGTTCTGTTAATCTATTCTGCTACACCATTCTGTTGAGGAGTTCCAAGCACCGTCAAGTGTCTCAAGATGCCTTCAGCGCTGTAGAAACTATTGAATTCATATGAACAAAACTCCAACCCATTATCAATGCGTGGACATTTCACTTGCTTTTCGATCTGCTTCTCTACCAAAGTTTCCACTCCTTAAAGGTCCCAAACACATTACTCTTCTGATTCAAGAAGAATACCCAAACGTTTTTAGAGAAATCATCAATTACTGTCAACAAGTAATAATAGCCACCTTTAGTTAGTACCTTGGCTGGTCCCCAAAGATCTGAATGGATATATTCAAGTGTTTCCTTCGTGTTGTGTTTTCCTTTAGTAAATCTGACTTCTATTACCTAAAAATACAATGCTCACAAAACTCTATTTTGCTGGTCTTCTACCCATCAGGAAGTCCCTTTCTACTCAGCTCCGCCATTCCATTCTCACTCATATGCTCGTGTCTAATATGCCAAAGTTTTGTAACTTCATCATCTGTCAAAGAAGAAGTATAAACTATTGCATCCCCAATCATTGTGGAACTGTGCAAAATGTATCGCTATGTAGAGTTTTTATGCCTCTTCATGACAACAAGAGTACCCTTACTCACCTTCAAAACTCCACCTTCACCGATGTATCTGTAGCCCTCTGAGTCAAGTGCACTCAAAGATATGAGATTCTACTTCAATTTTGGAATATGTCTTACATCCGTAAGTGTTCTGACAGTCCCATCGAACATTTTGATTATGACTGCACCAACTCCAGCAATTTTGCAAGGCACATTATTTCCCATAATCACGGCATCTCTTGAAACTCCTTCATATGTAGAAAACTAGTCCCTGTTAAGATACATATGAAAAGTACAAGCCGAGTCAACAACCCATTCGTACTAAGTTTACAATCCCCATCAGAAATAACAAGAAACTCTCCACCGCTATGCTCATCTTCCACAACATAAGTTTCCGCTGTATTTAACATGTTGCTTCATTTTCTCTACAGCATCAACAGCTTTACTTCTATTTTTCAAGGCATAACAATCAACTCTAATATGCCCCTTCTTATTACAGTAGTGTCATGTCTTTTCAACATGTCAAGACTTCAATTTGTCTCTCATATTTCTGTCAAGATTCCTATCTTGATTCCTCCCACGCACAACCAAGCCTTCAACATGATTTCTAGATCCTCTAGTAAGAGTACTCATCTTCTCCTTAGATAGTAAGGTATCATTGATCTCTTCCACTGTAAGAGTATCCCGACTATAGAGAATAGTACCCCTAAAAGTCACATATAATGGTCGTAGCGAACACAACAATATCAAAGCCAAGTCCTCATCTTTATACTTAACTTCCAATGTCTCTAAATCAGCCATAATTTTTTTGAACATAATTAAGTGATCAATTAATGACGCACCTTCAGAAATCCGGTAAGAGTGCAAGCGTTGTTTTAAGTGTAGCTTGCTGGTCAAGCTCTTTGTCGTGCAAAGTTACTCCAACTTTAACCACAACATATCGGCACTATTCTCCTTAAGAACATCCTGAAGAATTTGATTTGAGAGATGAAGATGAATTTGAGATTGAGCTTTCGATCCCTATGCCACTTTTCATCATGTGTCTAGGCATCCGGCATCCTATCAAAGCCAAGTAAGGCTTCTTCCAAATCCATCTGTGCCAATACCACTCGCATCTTCACTTTTCTTACTGTGAATCTCGTGTTTCTATCCAACAACAATATGTCATACTTCATTGTCGCCATGTGGAACAATCAACCTCGTGTTCTGATACCACTTGTTATGAAACGGATCGTAAGATAATGACAATAATTAAATAATGAAGACGAAAACAAAAATACAAGAATTTACATGGAAACCCAATTCTGGAAAAAAAACCACGGGCAGAGAAGAACAATCCACTTTAATCAATAGTTTTGTGTCTACAATATAATGATTTCGACAATCTCAATTGAAATCTAAACTCTCAATCTCACAACATATTGTTGAAGATGTAAAGAATAATATATGAATGTTACAATATGGAAATACAATGTGGTTATATATATAAAACCTCTTATTGGAGTTCAAGATGGAGAAGAAGTCCAGAAAATCGAATAAAAGCGAAAAAATCGTAGAAGTACTACTCCAAATGGGGCGTCACGATGCCCAGCTTGGGCGCCTCTGCGCCGGATCAATTTTCCAAAACAGGGGGCCTCGCGTCGCGACGTCGGGACCTGTGTCCCATTTTTTTTCTTCTTTTGGTATTGCGACGTCCATCTCTCGGGTTTGATGTTCCAAAACATGCCTTTATCTATCCAAGAGTCCTCATTCAAGCCAAACTCATAATTATCATTGAAATTTGATCTTTACAACTTAGGGCTCTATAAACCCAAGTATTTTAGACTTCCTCCAATCAACCAAATACCAAATCACATGGAATTTGGATTACACCACAACATCTCCCATATTTTATGGCATTTCTAATATCTTTGTACTTAACTCCTANTGTTTGATCTTCATGAATTAGGACTCTCACAACCAAAGCTCCTTAGATTTCTGCTATTCAACCAAATACCAAATCACATGGAATTTGGATTACACCACAACATCTCCCATATTTTATGGCATTTCTAATATCTTTGTACTTAACTCCTAAAGAATTTAATAAGGTCATTACTTATTGATCATTAGATAGTTTCTCATCACAATTTGCTAAAGTCTTGAATCAACTTTGTAAACTTATCAATGTTCTCTTCTAACCTAGAGGATATCAAAGATAAAATTGTAGAAGGGTCTTTAACATATATCACTTATTTGACATTGTTTTAGTTAAGTAGGGAGTTTCCTGTTTTTTCCATAAAGATTCAGCTGATGCTGTTTCACCAGTTTTTCTAATTATACTATTAGAAATATGAAGAAAAATGGAACTCGTGGTAGTCTTATATAATTCTTCCTAAAGGCATTCCCTTCTATTGCCCAAGTACAATCTAGGCAACAGCACATCTCTGTTGCAATAACAAAGCCCTCATCTTTTGGAGCCATAGAGTAAAGTCCATAGTGACATTCCATAGTTCGACCTTAAACTTTTGTAGAAAACTCATGTTTACAATTAAGATTATGACTTTGGATAGCAAGATAATGATGATAATGAAATAAACAGGAAGAAAATAAATACCAAGATTTACGTGGAAACCTATTACGGAAAAAAACCACGGGGAGATGAGGAAAAATCCACTATAAGCAATAGCAATTGTGTTTACAAGATCTCAATGCACTTAATTGAAATCTATAATCTCAAGATGTTGTTTGAATCTTGTTAATTTCTATACAAGTCTTGCTATATATTATATATATGAAGCCTAGAGAACAAGTTGTAGAAGAATAGGAGTTCAAAATCGCGTCAAAAAATAAAAATGGGTCTGGGCCGGATAAGCTTGTTCGTCGCTCAAGCGACACGACAACGCCAGCGAGTGACCAAGTCTCAGGTTATTTTCTACCGGACTCGCTCGAGCTGCGCTAGCAAAAATGCGACGACTTCTTTCTCTGATCCATAATTTTGATCTCTTCAAAATCACTCCAATTTAAACTTCAATACCCACTGGTATTTGGGTCAAACCACAACACATAATGAAATTCAAGCTCAAGTAAGGAGAACGCGAAACAGTATTTGCAAAAAGTATAAGTAAAAACCTTTTATACAGTTAAAAAGATCTCTAATTATCTTAGACAAAAGTAAACACAAGAAGGCAAATTATACTAACCAAGATTTTTAAAGAAGTAGTAAGGTTAGAGTATACCAAATGTGAGTCCTTTGGATTCTATGGAAGGCCGTGAATACAAAAATACCAGAATAGGACTAGAAGCACCAATTAGCATAAAACATAACGAGTCACTTAGATTCACTAGGAACCAGAAGCTAGTCGCAAAGAATCATCACAAAATTTGACGAGTCAACAAGACTCACCAATGACCAGTAATGAGTCATCAAGAATTGTCAAAAACTAGAATGAGTCACCATGACTCATCAAGAACTAGCAACAAGTCACCAAGAATCGCCAAGATTAGTACTGAAAACACCAAGAATCGCCAAGATTAGAACGAGTCACCAAAATTTGCCAAGAATTACAAGATTTGTTCAAGATCTCAACAGATCTACTTAAGAACACCAAGTAATTTGAGGAAAATCCAACCAAAAGTTGAATAGAAGGTACATCAGACCAGACCAGAAACTATTGAAAACAAGTTTGTTTCCTCAAAAAACTAACATTGAAGAAGTTTTCAGAATTTTTCATAAGAAACCACTAGGGCTTCAAAATCAAAGCCTGAAAACTTTTAAAAATAGTATTTAAGGCTCAAATACCACTTATTGGTTCCAATCGATCATTTAAACCCAATTTAACAAAGTAAAATTGTGCATAAATTAAAGAATTGAACGCATAAGATTTTTCTCTCATTGACGAGTCTGAATGTTCACACAATTTTAAATGCTACTATGCTACTTGCTTGTTGAGCATCTACAAAGTAAATTTTGCCCCAGATATTAGTAATTTTGTGTGGTAGACGCGTTTAAATTTTTCTCTCTTTTCTTTTTCTTTATTATTTTTCTTATCTATTCTTATGTTTTTTCTTTCTTCTTTTATTTTCTTTATTTATTTGCTATAAATTACACTAAAGGTATAATGATAATTTTATTCAAAATTTGACATTTTAATAATCAAACTATTAGTTTTCATCATAAAAGGCCCTCAAACGCTAATGTTTGAAATATCTGAAATCCTGGGTAATAGAAATCAAAGATTTAGGGCCCCATTATCCTAAGGTTCAAAGGTTTGGAACCCCGCTACCATTTTCCCTAAATAGAAAGTCACCTAGTCAGTACGTAGTTGAGCTTCACTAGATTGATTGAGCTGGAATCGAGCCCAAGAGTAATATTTCAAACAACTTCAATTATCAGCGGCAAATATTTAACTAGTTAGAATTTTTTATTATTTTAGAGTAAAAAACATATTTGAAAATTTAATAAACTCTCTTCGTTCATTTTAATTTGATTCAGATCATGTTTGATTAAGCTTCTAAGTACCTTTCGAGGCGTATTTGGGCCTTAGATAAACGCTTATGATCGAAATAGGACTATAAAGCCGAACATGATAATTCGAAGTGTTTCTGATTCACTTCATAAAACTACTCAGCCAAGCCGAAGATGAGAATTCCTACGACTCTTCAAGGTTATAAATCACTAATTAATTCACTTTATAATATAAATACTACTAAGTAATCAGGGCCGGAGCCATAAACATATGTAAGGATGAGTTGAAATGAATTTTTCTTCAATGAATTTATACCATAAAAGATGCTTTATACCACACGAGATTTAGTTTAAAATGTTAAATTCATGACACTCATAATGATCTGGGTCAAAAAATATTTTTGGACACTCATAATAAAGTTATAACAAATATATTTTTAACTAATAAAATTAAATATATAGCATATTACTTATTTTGATAATAATATCAATTTCATGGTCGAAATAAATAAATTTT
>CAIGRP010045430.1:0-11260 GCA_903798385.1 Fraxinus cuspidata
TCTCTCCATCATCTAGCCTTCCTTAATAAAATTGATCATGAACTCGCCACTTACGCTTGTTTAATTCAAGATACAAGAATTAGATTGATGGTATGCCTATTCTTCTTTTGCCAACTCTTCGTTGCGATTTATTATGGTGAAACTTAATGAATTTGACTAAAGATTGTTGTTCATTTGTCGAAAGCATTCAAAAATTTGCTTGTTCTATGAATCGGTTGTTCTCACATTATTTAGAGCAGTCAGATTGCGCACAATTTCATATATAAGTAATCAATACACTAATTACATAGCTTGCTCAAGCATCGTGCGGTCGTCGGTATTGCGATCAAATTTAAGCAGAGTAAGTAATATTAAAAAATTAATGACCTAACAAATTTTATTTACCAAAGAAAATTTTGTTAACAAAAAAAAATAAAATAAAATTGATAGAATATTTTTTTTGTGAGTGACACGACCAATTTTCTGTCGGTGACTNAAAAAAAAAAAAAATAAAATTGATAGAATATTTTTTTTGTGAGTGACACGACCAATTTTCTGTCGGTGACTGAAGCATCGTTTATGGTTCTCAACAACGTCATAGACGATGTTGTCATCGATAATCGTCAATGAAGGTGTATCGTATAATCACCAACAATATTGTTGTCGATAATATCATTTTAATAACCCATATTTTAATTTCAATCAAAATTAATGACAATTATACTGTCAACGATCACCAAAGCACCATTGATAATCCTCGACAAGATCAATGCGACATTGCGATCAATAATCATTGATGAAATTGTATCGATGATTACCAATGGTACTATTGTCGGTAATTCCCTCTTAATCACCAGCATATAAAACCACTGACTGTACCTCCAACTATTGTCTATGAAACTTTCGTATGTGATCATTTACTCTATTCAATTTTATTTTTATATTTTTGGGGTTCTCGAACATGCCTTGGAGACTTCACCTAAGACTCTAATTGCTTGAGCTGCCTCTGTTTAGCTTCTATTTTGTTGAACGGCTAGACATGTCACAATCTATCTAATATATGAAAGAAGCTGTAAATCATTCAATAAATAAAATTCATGACAGAGATTTGCGTTTTCCTTCACGCTAATCTCCTCTGAACATTTAGCATAGTCGCCATTTCTTCTTTCTCGACATTTAGTGATACACTAAAAATAGCGTATAGATTAAATTTCTTGCTCAAAGTTAGGACTGAACATGGTCCGGTTCGATTATGAAGGATTAAATCTCTTGCTCAAAGTTAGGACTGGATATGGTCCGGTTCGATTCTCTTCAGAACCGAACCGCACTAAAATTTTCGGGTATTTAATAAATGGAACCTTCGGGTCCAAATATAATTATAGAACCGTTCGGATCCTATCTCGTTCGGTTCAGTTCGATTCAATTGGGTTTGTTTGGTTCCGTACCATAATTAAATTTTTTTAACAGATTTCTAATAGTCAACGATTGGTGGTCGTGGTTGGAGGTCGCGACTTCGGTGTGTAGTTGGGGAAGGGAAGTCGGACTAGGTAGTCGGCGACTTCGATTTGAGCATAGATGTAGGTTCTCAATTTATCAAATGATTTGGGGTCAGTGACTTAGTGGTAATCGAATGAAAGTGTGAAAATGGAAAGAGATGGATAAAAATTTAAAAAGGCCTAGATCTTATGCTAAGAATCAAATTAATAATTGAACCAAAAAATTATATCAAAAAATTGAATTTAAAAATTGGGTTGGGCTAAGCTAGCTAGGCATGGACTTGGCTTGAGAGATAGAACATTAATCAATAAATTAGTTAATTTGCTAATTTGTTTAGAAAAAATTAATTAATTCCATATAAAAAATTAAAAAAATTATTTAAATTAGGTTCTTCGGTTCTGGGTCTAGAACTGAGAATCGAACCAAATCCGTCGGTTCTCTATTCAGATCTCGTTCGAGTATTTAATTTATGAAAAATCGCTTGGTTCGGTTCGGGTTCGATTCGTTTCGGGAGTTTTGTCCACCCCCCTATTGAAAGTATTAATTTTCGTTGTGTATGAATGAAGGAAAGCAATGATCATTTTTTACAGATGATTGGTTCAAGTTAATTAATTACTTTACTAAGAAAATCAAGAGAATAATACTAATTTAAATAAATGAGGTGATATTCAATAAACTAATCTGACCAACGAAATGTTATTTTTGATGTTAATTCTTAAATGGGGTTGGATTGTTCTTTATTTAAATACAAATAAAATAAAATAAATTTACTTAAAAGATAAATAAATAAATGAATTCGCTTTATATATAGATTCAAGAATCAAATGAATAAAATATGATTAAGGGATTTCCATCACCATTGACATGATTTCCTTAATTTTGAAAAAAAAAAGAAAAAGTTTTATTCCTTTTGAAATTTTCAATTTTGAGACAATTACAAGTTCACTTATTTCTTTCTCTTCTTACTTATTCATTGAATAAAATAAGTTCTTTACCCGAACTTTCTTTTTACCAAACAACATATAACATGCTCTCTAAGTTTAATTTAATCAAAAGCATTCAATCAAAATAGGCAATAATTGAATCAAGCGCAAAAACACAAAAAATTTAGCAATTACGGACTAAAATCACTAAATTATCATGAAATGAACCCATCTAACACAAAAATAATTTAGAAGGTCAAACTAACCATTCAATCAACGGATTAAACACATAATCAAAAAGGGATAAAAGAAATGTGGCACTTTTATTAATTTAAAATTATGTCTCGGGTTTAGAATCACCATTAATATAGTTACCCCTGTCATACAAATTATCCAAAATAAAATTCAGGAAGTAATGAAAAGTGAAAGAAAGGAAGTTTAATGGACATGATCGATGCTTGTTCCCACAGTTAGTGGAGTTATTGTCGGGTTTTGCACTTTTGCTTCTCGTCTTCCTCGGATCATTGTTTTGAAATTTCTGTCTTCTTAGTTCTTAAAATTTCTCCCCTTTTTTCCAAAGTTCTGTTCATGTCTCAGGTTTAGAATGACCCTTAATCAATAAATTAATTTAGTTATTGTTGATTCCTGAAAATGAGCCAATTGATGCCGGGCTCACTTACGCCAAGTCAAATACGACTCGGCGCGTTCCTATCGAAATGATGACAGTAGCATGGAGAAGATGGATGTGGTAGGCACTTTGCGTCAAGATACAAAAATGTTCGAGTTCCAGCAAACAGAACAAAAACGATCGCGCTAACAATGATTGTCCAGTCAAAATTCGCGAACATGAGTATGTGGAAGGATATATATGATGTATTTTCAATTTGCTATGTCATGTGTAGAACTTTATAACTCATAGATATGCCAAAGAAGTGGAAAATAAACCCAAGTGTGTTTATGTTTCAAGTGTAAGTTCTTGCCCCCTTTTCAATCAACAATCCAACCTCTCCTCTAAATTATAAAGAGAATTTATTTATACTATCTTGGTTGATGCGATGATCGTTGGATCAGAACCACGTAGCCTTATATCCCTAATGGAGACGTCATATCTTGTCTATTCATACAATTAATACATTGATAAGAAGTCAGCCGCTCTAGACAGTAGATTGACCCACTGACAAACTTTTATTACAGGTGTTACATCATTCACTTCAGAGAGATTTTTGAATCTTCTAAGTGGAACAGCATCAGTTTGCGAGCTTCGGACGATAAGAGACCCTCGGATGAGTCTTCAAAGTAGTTCCCTAAGTGGAGGGCCTCAGCCCCTTTCCTTGCTTCCTTAAGCAACTTCGTCTTTGAGGAAGTGCCTAAGCCTGGATTTTGTCTTGCTGTGTAAGGACTTCGGCTTGTTGTGTGAGGATTTCGGCCTGTTTGCCTTCTTCGTGCTTTGACCTCTTGGGTCTTTATTTGACTTTCTTGTTGACCATCTGCCTACGTGGCATCATCTATCGGAGGCGAAGAGTAACAATAGTACCCAAAGTCTAGACATGATTATTTATGTAATGCATGAACTTAATTAATTTAAAAGGAAAATAAGAACCTTATATAGGTATTACCGGAAGTAGTTGGCTTGATAATTTGTCATCTCTGGAATAATTTTGGGGAGATCTGCCGAAGTGGAGTGTATTCGAAGTGATACGTGCTGAATTGCCTCTTCATAACCGAGGTTCTAAATGACGTCGTTGAGGTGAAGAGAGTCAGAGTCACATATGACTTTAGACGTGGTAATTACGAGGCGTTTTAATGTCTTTGAGGAACACGTCGTTGCAATGATTTGATGTTGTGGTACGTTTCCAAGAAAAGACAGCTAATGCGGTTCATCTCCCAATACACGCAACCTTCGTCCTATTAAATGTGTAATGATGACTGTCTCCCACGTGTTTAGGCGAGTTTTAGGTACATGGGGCGCGTGGCAACGACGTTTTCATCTGGACTGTAGAAGATGAAGCATCAGATGTGGTTAGTGGTTCAGATGAAAGATTAAATGGCTGAGATTGAGTGAGTCTGCTTATAAAAGGCACAAACATTTAGGAGAATTTCTTTTCACTTTTGCACGAATCTTTATCTCTCCTTTTCAAAGTTTTCGAAATCTTCAAGTCTTTTCTGAGAACTCTTCGATCTTTTCCTTTTGAAATTCCTCTAAGTGTTGAGTTTTCTGTCTTTCTTCTCTCTATTTCTGCAAATTCCAGTATTCTATTCCTTCGTTATTCCTGGAAAACTTGTAAGTATTGTAATTTTTTTTGTTTCAGCCTTGTGAAAATTTATACAAAATTTGTGAATCAATGACTTCTTCAAAATTTAGAGTAAATGTTAGTGATTTAGCCAGTGAGATAGGATTCCAAATTACGAACACGGCCGACCTCGTCCGAGCCATTGAGGTAAGGCGAGGTGTTTCATCATCCGGGGGTGATGACGGGGATGATGAGATAGCCCAGGAGGCAACTAAAATTCCATCTTCTGTAAACACTGCCTACCTATCCAACCTAGGGAAAAATATAGGATCCGTTACGACATAGAATTTCTTTCCCCTTCTCCTAACGAGCGAGCCTGCTATTTGAAGCAGGGCTATGTCGCCGTTAGCGAAGTTTTGTTGATGGCTGGGCTTCGCTTGTCAATCCACCTTTTTTTCTGAGAAGTTCTTTACGGACTGACACCTACCCAGTTCGTCCCCAATGTCTGGGCTTAATTGATAGGTTCCTACTTACTTTGGAAGGAGGCCTCTTTGGGCGAGGACATGCCCTTGTATATCTTCCAAACAGTGTACTACCCTAGGTCCTTAGGAAAATGAGATTCTAGGAGATGGTATTCACTATGTCCTTGTGGGTCACACCCCTTTTGTCGTAGGTCTGCCTACTTCCATCAAAGGGTGGAATGAGACCTGGTATTGGATTAGGGAAAAGTGGCAGGAGTGTGAGGGTGACCTCATCCTACACGTCAAAGTTCCAACCTCATATTCTGATGCCCGTGAGTGCGTTTCTTGCTTTCTTGATTTTTTGAACTGGCGATGTTTGATACTTACCATTTTTGTGTTTGTTTTGCAGGATCGGTTGAACGGTTCAAGTTCACAGAGTGTGATTGGGACACTCTGTCTGAGCTCTACAAGAAATCCTTAACCACTCGTGATTTCGGCGCTTAATTCAGTGGATCCGCTTTTTTGAAGACTTCGACTTGATGGTGAAGAGATGTAACATATTCCTACATTGATGTTGTTTGTGATGTTCTTTTTTAGAGTGTTTTGCTGATCTCGTTCATTTCTTGACTTTCAGAAAATTTTAACAAGAGAAAGCCCCCTACCCCCAACATGGCCACTATATTCGCTGCTACGTCTACATCAGGGATAGGGAATGAGACCCTCATCTACTGGAGAAAAGTAGGTGAGAGATAAGCTTGAGAAGGTCAGCAAGGAGGTTGGCTCTCAGGAAGAGGAACGATCTCCCATGGCAGATAGGGGCAAGAAAATAGTGGTAGAGGAGCCCAAGAAGAAATTCAGAGTGTCCACTACTGGGGTGGGTAGCTCCATGATGTCCCTCCCACTCGTTTTGAGGTTCTTGTGAGGGAGAAGCTTCTGGTAGCATCGATAGCTGCAGCCTCTGGAGGGCAAAAAAGATCAGCTATCGGTGAACCCCAGAGATTGGATATTGTTAAGAAGTCGAGGACTTCAAGCGAATCCTTCGCCTCTGAACTTCCTAAGGGAAAACCGGCTTTGGTCAAAAGGATCGACGATCTCGTACCTGAGGGTCTTTTCCCCATCTCTCCAGAAATTCAAACGGCAACAGAGACATTCCACAAGTACTGGATAGAGAAGTGACAATCCTTTGTGGAGAAGAGCAATGTTGTCGACGTCGTGGCCACGATGGTGGTCTAAGCGGAGAGGTCGTTTAGAATGGCCGTAGAGGCTGAAGCCCTCCTTAAAAACCTTCAAAGTAAAAAACCAGGGTTTCGCCAATAAAGGTTCCCAGGTTGGGGAGGTCGCCAATAAGGCCAAGGCAAAAGTAGATACCTTTAATAAAAAATAGTGTGAAGAGTCAGTGTAGCTTGCCTCTGCCTTAACAGAGTTGAATCTTTGAAGAATGGGGTCCACCTATCTTAGAGCTAGGTGGCCTCCCTTATTAAGCGAGTGGAGACTTCTGATACTCATCAGAAACTGGCGGCTAAGGCCTTGAAGAAGGTCGATAAAGAGAATGTTGCCCTAAAAGGGCAGGTGGAGGAGCTGACCTCCGAAGTTACTGGCCTTATCGAAGAAGTGGAAAGTGTTAGAAGTGATGCTGAACTTGCTAGCAAAGATGTAGAGAAAACCTTCCTAGCTAACTTCCACTAAACCGAGGCGTACCAAAGTTTTGGAAAATATTGGAGGAGGTACACCTATACAGAAATGATTGAGTAGCGGCGGTACATATTCAATGCATCAACACTTCTGATCTGAGGGCCGAGTTTCTTAAGGACGGGACAGAGGAGTCTAGCCTCCAACTCCAACAGAAGGGGCCCAAGAAATTGAGCTCGACGAAGACGCAGCTGAAGAGACTGCTGGCGATGTGGCCCCTGATGCAATTGTGCTCTTTGTGGCTCCTCAACCCCTATCTCTTTAGGAGATAGTTCTTTTACTTGTACCTTTTTTTAATTTTTTTCAAGTGTAATGGCTTCGGCATATACTAGTTTATGAATGAATGAAGTTCTTTTATTCAATAATTTTGTTCTTTTTCTTCTTGCAACTTTACTACCTCTACTCAACTTTGATGTGCTTATTAATATGTATTCGAATAACTTATGCTTCAATAATAATGTTAAACCAATACTATCAACTTGTTAGTAACATCAGATGTACAACGCTTCGAAAGCTTGACTGCATCAAACTTATGAACATTGAAGTTTTAATAACTTGAAACAAGTGATGAAATCAGACTCGTATAATTCATGTATCTCAGCAACATAATCAAATAATAAATCCAATGAAGCCCCTTTTAATTACTTTAGAAATTGTGTAACTAGATAATCCAACATATGAGATCCTAAGCTACATCATACCCTTGCACATAGTACTTCAATAATAATTCTAACATTAAAATTTATCCAAGTGTTAAGAGGTCGTGTACCTTTACTCAATCTCTAAACTTATGTGGGTTGATATGTATGACCTGAGGCACCTAATTATTTTAGTACTTCAGACTTTTAGTATGATTTTATGATATTGTAGCTGAAACTTTTGCACAAGTACAATCAATTCATTTCCTTAACAGTTTAGCTAAGGACCTATCCCTCATTTCCTCAATTTGAAGGGGGTCCCTTTATGGATCCAGAGCCTCATCTAATTGCCTACGTATCTCTTCATAAGGATAGACTATCTATGAAAAGACAATTTTTAACGTACAAAATAAAAAAAAAATCATCTTCATTGAACCTCAGATTGTATATATATGGTGTTTTACATCATTGATAATATTTGCGCATATGTTCTACATTCCATGGATGAGGCTGTGTCATTCCATACATGTTCTCAATACGCAATAGGGACCCTCCCAGTTTGGACCTAGGGTTCCTAAGCCATGCTCTTTGGAGGATGGGAACATCCTTCAAAGTACTAATTCGTTCAAACGAAATAACTTCTTTCTCACTTTTGAATTGTAGTATCTAGTCATTTTTCTTTGATATAAGGTAAAATTAGCTTAAGAACTATCATTCCTTTCTTTAAGGAGGTCAAGCTCACATTTCCTCATTTCATCATTAATTATTTCATTAAAATGCATTTATCGAGGAGATGACAAACCCACTTCAACGGGGCTCATAGCCTCGGCACCATAGGCCATAGAGAATAGGGTTTCCCATGTAGCAATTCGGCTTTTTTTTCTAATAGCCTAAAGTACTTGAGGTAGTTCATCGACATACGCCTCTTTAGAAACATCCAATTTCGTTTTCAGCTTGTACTTGATCGTTTTGTTAATAACTTCAACCTGCCCATTTGCCTGGGGTGGAATGGGGAGGAAAAATGTTTCTTGATGCCCAACTTCTTACACATATTTCTAACCTTCTTGTTATCAAATTGTCTGCCATTGTCTGATACAATTGAATGAGAAATTCCGAACCTGCAAATGCTGTTCTTCCATAAGAACTTAGAGATTTTGGCCTCCGTGATTTTGGCGAGCGGTTCGACCTTTACCTATTTAGTGAAATAATCAATGACGACGATTGCGAAACTATAGTTTCCTTTCCCTTTAAGGAGAGGTCCTATAAGATCGATTCTCCACTTCATGAATGGCCAAGACTAGATACAACATTCAACTATTGAAAAGACTGTCTTCGAATAGTAGAAAAGCATTGGCATTTGTCATATTTTTAACAAATTGTTGCGCATCCTTTTTCAAGGTGAGCTAGTAGTATAGCTCTAAGGACCACCTTCCGGTGTGGTTCCCACATACCCCATCATGTATATCTCAGAGTACATAGTCTACATGATCTCCCCGAATGCATCTGAGCAAGGCAGTGAGAAACCATGTTTGTACAACACATTTTCTTGTAAGACAAAGTGGGTAGCTCTTCGTCTGAGCTTCTGAGCCTCCTCCTTTTCAGGGGGGTATGGTCTGCTATTTGATGAAAGATATGATTGGCTTCATCCAAGTTGGAGTATCCTCAACCCACATAACCACCTCACTAGCGATGATGGAAGGCCCAAAAAGATATTCTATAAGTACGTATGTGAGTAGTTCAGAATCTTTACTGCTTGCCAATTTAGATAATGCGTCGGCATGGACGTTCTCAGTGTGTAGGATTTGCACCAGTTCGAAAATTTCAAATGAAGGGATGAAGCTCATGAATAGTTTCAGATATGCTGCCATAGACTTATCCCTAACCGAAAAATTACCATGAACCTGACTTACCACAAGCTGGGAGTCACTGCTAATGATGAGCCTTTTTACTCTCATTTCCTTGGTCAACCTTAGGCCAGCGAGGAGGGCCTCATATTCTGTTGCATTATTGGTGGCTTTGAAACCAAATCTCATGACACATATAAGTTTATGTCCCTCAGGATTGACTAAAACCACCCGGCTCTTGACCGTGTTTCCCCTTATGAACCACCGACTGATAGATTCCAAATTGGGGTTCAGCACGGGTTCCATTACTTCTTCCATTTCTGGGATGGGGGTGAATTCTACCATGAATTCTGCAAGAGCTTGGCCTTTGATGGCAGCTCTTAGTTTAAAAACTATGTCAAACTCATTAAGTTCTATAGCTTACTTCAGCAATCTTCCTGAAGCATCAGGCTTCTGTAGCACTTGCTTCAAGGGGAAGTTTATCAGTACATATATACTATGAGCTTGGAAATATGGCCTCAATTTTCTTGAGGTTGTTACCAAAGAGAGGGCTAATTTTTCCATGTTTGGGTAACGAGTTTCTACGGCCAAAAGTGCTTTGCTGACGTAGTATACAGGAAACTGATGGCCATCCACTTCTCTTATCAGGATTGAGCTGATGGCCTCGGAAGTCACGGCCAGGTACAACTATAGTAGCTCTTGGTCCCTTGATTTTGAGAGGAGGGAGCCTATCCCCGGTACTTTTTCAACTCCCGTAAGGCTGCCTCACATTATTCTGTCTATTGAAACTATTTTCCTTCTTGAGAATTTTAAAGAAAGGTAGGCATCTATCTATTACCTTGGAGACGAAGCGGTTCAAGACTGTTACTCGTCCTATGAGGCTCTACACCTCCTTCGGTTTTTTAGGTGACCTCATTTCAATCAAAGCTTTGACCTTTTCAGGGTTTGCTTTGTTGCCTCTTTGGTTGACGATGTAGCCCAAGAACTTTCCCGATGAAACTCTGAAGGCGCATTTTAAAGGATTGAGCTTCATTCGGTATTTTCTTAGAATTTGGAAGGTTTCATTAAGGTTTTCAACATGATCCTCTACTCTTAAGCTTGTCACCAGCATATTATCTACGTAGACCTCCATGGTTCTTCCAATAAGGTCGACAGACATTTTATTGACAAGTCTTTGGTACGTAGCCCCGGCGTGTTTCAACCCAAATGGCATGACCTTATAGCAATAAAGACCCTTGTCTGTGATGAAGAAAGTATGTTCCTCATCTGCTGAGAACATAGGAATATGATTGTTTTTAGAATACGCATCTATGAAGCTAAGAAGTTCATGTCCGATAGTTAAATCCAATGTTGGTCTATTCTGGGAAGTGAGAAGCTGTCCTTGGGACATCCTTGAATTAAATTTGAAAAATCCACGTAAACCCACCATTTTCCATTGTGTTTTTTAACTAGCACTAGGTTTGAGACCCACTTGGGGTACATTGATTCTTGGATGAACCCATTGTCAGTTAGCTTCTTAACTTTGTCCTTTAAAGCCTTGTACCTTTCGGGGTTGAGAGCTCTCCATTTTTGCCTATGTGCCGCCACCTTTGGGTCAATATTCAAATGGTGGCAACTGATATTTGGTTCAATACCCACCATATCGCCATGCTTCCAAGCGAACACATCAAGATTTTTTAGTAGGAAACTTTTTAGCTCCTCTTTCGCTTTTACTGGCAGATTTCTTCCAACCTGTAAACGCTTTGAGGGATCCTGTGGGTTAGCTGGGAAGCTCTCTGGCTCCTCCATAGGTGCTGTCTGAGGTACGTAATCAATGATGAGAGGATCTAGCTCCTCCAAGTTAGCTGCTTCTTCAGCAGTTTGTCCTTTTTCAGGGTTTGTTTGTTTTTCACAAATAACATCTTCTTTAAAGGTTTGCATAACTCAAAGAGTGTCCCCTTCTTCAGAGGCATTGGTCATCTCGGCATCCTCTCCTTGTTCGGGGGGGGGGGGGGGGGG
>CAIGRP010045431.1:0-23070 GCA_903798385.1 Fraxinus cuspidata
ACACACACACACACACACAAAATGCGGGGGCAGGAAGGACCCCACCCAGCACACAAAATCAGTACTAATACCGGAGAGGATAGAGCTAATACCGGTCCAAATAGTGATTCGATCTTAACGAAATTGCTCACATTTTCAGCTCTACTGCATAGAACTGCACCACATAACTTCTCACAAATTAAGAAGAGTTACTTTCTTGTTAAACGTGATGAACAGTAAATCTTGTCTTGCAGGAGGCCAAAACATAGATAATTATCAATGTTGCAGGAGGAAAAAACATAAATAGCTGATAGATACAGAAATAAAAGAAAAAAAGGCAAGATGGAAAGCTTAAAAAAGAACTGACTGTAAATAAAGACGAACTCACCTCTGTAAATGCTTCGTATGAGCTCCTGCTGCTTCTCCGCAGGCTAATTATACGATTTAAATCATGAACGATTAATTCGATCCAAAAATTAAGAAAGCAAACTCGAAATTGAAATTGAATCAAGTAATGATTTAACAAAGGAATGTTTTGATTTAATTTTCTTTGATAGAGAAAAACCTGAAATTCGTAGAATTTGACGAGACGAGGCTTGCCTCGATCATTCATCACTATTACTCCTCGTATCATTCTGCAAGTTTGCTTCCAACTTCGTAGATTTTGATGGTGGAGAACTCGGCTTTCATTTCATCACAGTAACCCGACTTTTAGTTTACGGAGAATTGCAGTGTCCATCCTTGTACTTAATATTTTTAGTAAATTGATTTATAGTATTTAAACACGAGCAAGTTAGTCCTATTTGCACCATTAGTTTGACTGGACGTTTTTTATATTGTTGTAACGAGTATAATTTTTTATCCCCTGTTTGGCCCGACTTAAAATTTATTTTTAGTTGATTCTGCATATTATTGAATAATCCACTTAACTTAAAACAATACTTGCATTCGTTAATTTGAGTAATGTTCCATCCACATCCAACTGTTATATATCACTATTTTTCAATTTTACCTTTACAAAGTCTAAAAAGTGACAATTTACCCTTATTTCATTTCACCCAATAGTCGGGGTTCAGTTGGAAATAAAATTGGAACTTTCAAATAATGTATGGCATGAGTAAATTTGGGAATGAAATAAAATATAGCAAAATCTTAGATGATTGTGTTTCACAAATACTGTATATATCTCTAACAAAGACTGATTATATAACTTATGTTGGACAGATAACTCTTAACGGAAAAATTTCTTTTTCTGATGAAAAATAGAGACTCAAATACTCGTTTAATAATGAACAAGTAAAAAATATATATATAAAAACAAAACATAACAAGAACAAAAATGTAAAAGGAAAAGGAAAATCGAATAAACCTCACCATTAAACATGACATTTTTACCTTCAATTGGAAGGAAAATGTTAATTGGGACTAAGGTGAATGAAATTGAAATGATGGACTCTCTATGTTCTTTAATATAAAAGTTGTAGGTTTAATTGTTATAAGTATCAAACATGAAGACAGACGGTGTAATTTCCCTTTAGTTAACCTTCTTTTACCTCGAATGACGAAAGGCCTCAATCCAATTTCCCTCCGTTGAAAGATGCTGGCGTCTCAGCTTCAACTCCACCATCTCTCCGCCGTCCTCCTCCACCAAACCAACCGGAAAGCTGCTCCAACCACCAACACCTCCAAATTCCCCCACTTCTTCCCAATTTCCTATTCCCTCCACCAACCCCAAGCACTTCAAAATCAAGATACCGCCACCAATTTGCATAATGAAGATAACATTCTGCGAACTCATAACGCCCAGTCCACCGCCCTCCTTCTCCGCCACCTATCTCCCCAAGAACAAAAGAACTCACATTCACCACATGAAAATCAACCACTATTGCGCAGAGAATCTAACGAGAAGCAGTTGGAAATTTCACATGTAAACAAAAGGGTACCTCAATTTCCCGGCTCTATTTACGCTAACGCTTCTTCACTAACTGTTAATAGTTCTTCCAAAAGCGAAAAATTTGACGACGATGATGGGGTGCTAATGAAGGCGCTTGAGATGAGGAGGAAAGTGACTGTGGAGATTTTCAAAGATGCTATGAGAAAGGGCAAGTTTGGGATTACTTATGTTAATAATTTGGTTTCGGAATTGTCCCATTTTATCGACTATGTTATGATTCAAGCTGCTTCCATGAAGCAATTGCCCGAATTCTCAATGTCATCCTATAATGTTCGTGCCGAGGCCTTCATTGACGACTCTAATGTTGTGCCTCTTATAAGGTACACGATCTTTATGTAGAGTAAGGATTGTTTGCCTTTGCCACTTCCATAGGACAATATGGTTGAACTTATGTGTTAACAATTTGTGTTTATTAGTTTAGAATCTTGAATGAATTATTCTTTTATATCACATTGCACAAAAGAAGTGAATACATGAGAAGAAGGCTTTCTACACTGAATTTCTTGCAGATGGTTGAAACACAATTCACTTTCGTATCCCCAAATTGGGAGGCTTATATGCACTTCAAGAGGAAATCTTAATTCCATAAGAAGGCTGGCTGAATGGTTGAAGTTGATCCATGTGAAAGGGCGATTTATAGGTGTGACATTGACGCGAGCTGGTGAAAATATATTGGAACGCAGCTTAGAGGACTTGGATGAGATTGTTGAGTATTTGGAGGACAATGGCCTGAGGAGGGATTGGATTGGCTATGTCATTAGTCGATGTCCCGAGATTTTGTCCTTTAACATGGAGGAAGTGAAGTTTCGAACGGAATTTTATTTGAACATGGGTATGGATAGAAATGACTTTGGAACGATGCTTTTTGACTGTCCCAAGGTGTTTGGTTACCTCTCTGTGGAAGAGATGAACCAAAAGGTACCTATTTAAACTCCCTTTTTTTTCAGTTTTCCCATTATTATCATGGTTTATGGAATATTTCAAGATGGTACGGTATTATCTTAACTTCAGTGTAATGCCGGGAAATGTTTGCTTATAGAAGTGTGAATTTGATTAAGTTACAAAGCGATGTTTGGTTCCCTTTTATGCAGGTAGCTTATCTAAAGGAGTTCGGCCTCAATAATGAAGATGTAGGGAGACTTTTAGCATTTAAACCACAACTGATGATTTGCAGCATTGAAGATAGATGGAAGCCTCTTGTTAAGTATTTCCATTACCTAGGGATTTCTAAAGATGGTATGAGAAGAATCCTCACTATGAAGCCAATGGTTTTTTGTGTCGATCTTGAGAAAACCATTGTGCCAAAGGTATGTCTTTCTTGCCATATAATCAAACTTTAAAACTCTCTTTGAAATGCTCATTGTGAATCCAACGCGATATCCAACTTGTTGGATTACTATATGCTGTTGGACTTCTTATCAACTTATATTTAATGACTTCAGAAAATACGGAACTAATTTGTGGGAATTTGTAAATGCTGCTAAAGTACTTCATTGCTAAGACTAACAAATTCCACTTCGGGTTTTTGAAGGTTCAATTTTTACGAGATATAGGCGTTAAAGAAGATGCCATTGGCAGTGTTCTTGCCAGATTTCCCTCATTATTAACATACAGCCTCTACAAAAAGATACGCCCAGTGGTACAATTCTTTTCTCTTTTTGCTCGTCTCTTGTTACCTCTGTAATAATTTTACAAGAAAAAATGGTTAATTGGGTAAGATTTTAATTTGTAAAGGTCTATCATCGTCGTTATGAAAGATTGTGTTGCTGGACGCCTAAAGTTTAATGTCAATTCCCGTCTCTAAGTTTGGTATCTTCCTCCAATTATTGCATTTATGCAGGTCATTTTCTTGTTGACAAAAGCTGGGGTTTCCCAACAGAACATAGGGAAGGTGATTGCTTTAGGGCCAGAGCTTTTAGGATGCAGCATTGTGAATAAACTGGATCACAATGTGAAATACTTTTTATCACTTGGTATACCACTTCCAGTATTGGGTGGAATGGTAGCTGATTTTCCAATGCTACTTCGTTATAACATAAATGTCCTTCGTCCCAAGTACCGTTACTTAAGGAGAGTGATGGTTCGTCCTTTGCAGGATATCATTGAATTTCCAAGGTACACATTGTCAATGTAAAACTCCAAATCAAAGTTCTCCATTCATAAACATACAAACATATATATGCTCATGAGTGGCTTTGTGCATGCACGAATCTCTATGTATGCATGATGAGTTATTATTCGAATACTGAGTTCTGAATTACTACAGGTTCTTCAGCTATTATCTTCAAATTTAAGTTCCATTTTATTCATCTTTACGTATGCATGATCTGTGCCATTCTTCAAATACTGAGTTCTCGGAATACTATAGGTTCTTCAGTTATTCTCTTGATGAGAGAATAATTCCTCGGCACAAGATCATGGTGGAAAATCGGATTAATTTTAAGCTGCGGTACATGTTGGCAAGCACGGACGAAGAATTCAATACAAGAGTCGACGCTGCAGTGGGGAGACGCAGAAGATTTGAAGCTGGTATCATGTATGAACAGCCATTAGACGGCCAAGATTCCGCGGTCTTAGAAAACAATGCTGTGTGATTCTCAAAAACACATATTTAGGTAGGAATAACATATTTCATTGTATATTGTTCTGTATAAACTTACAGATGTTGTCTTGTTGTAAATGTTGTTATAGAAGGATATTTTAGGACATTTGGCAACTTCTACTTTTACTTTTACTTCTGCTTTTTTTATATTTTTTATTTTTCAAGAAGAATTATACGACAAAGACAACTTGCTTTAAAAGTTCTTCTAACCCAATAATCTAAACAGGCCTAAAAGTATCTTCTTGATTTCAAGAAGTGACTTTTGAGTTGTCAAATGCGCTGCCAAAATAGCCATTTGTTGCTGATCATTAAACCAGAAGATTTGGAACAAATGATAAATATAAAGAATTTGTGAATCCCTTTTTATTATGATAATCTTTTTGTTAATGGATGATGAGATAATATAAACCATTACAATCTACAATCACCAAGACTCATTAGTATAGTAAAATAGACCAAATTTTAACCTAGTTTCATTTTTTAGGGTTTACTTTTATTGTTCAGTACCATATATTCCATCTTACCACCAAAGCAAATGACCAAACAAATGATAAATGTTGCAGCACATTAAAATAAGAGGTAACAAAATAAATCGACATTGCCAAGTAACGAATTCAATCCTCTGCAAGGGATTGATTCCATAGCCTTGAAAGGGTTCAATCCAAAGTTAAGGTTTCGAAAAATTACCATCTAACAATACCCACGACAGATGCCTCAGATAATTTCTTATCATTGCTACAAAATGGTTTATAAAACTCACTATTCAATTGCTTGTATCTGGAATCCAATTTTAAGCATTTTGGACAGCAATTCACTATAAAATAACTGAAGGAAAAACTCTCATACGGAATGGTTTGGACCAATTAAAGACCAAGACGGCACAATGGGTTTCTCTTAATGAGACCAAGGTCCACCTGCAAAAACCGACCACAGATCATGCAACCGAACTAGTTTGTAAGAAAACACACCTCAGCAGTACAAAATGTACATGACAACTTTACCTTGTGTCCGAAGAGATCTCTGATGTTGTCGATCCCATAAAGTATCATAGTGGGTCTGATGTCGAAGTGAAGAAAATTGGAAGAAAAAAAATGAGAGCATAAAAATGGTTAGTAACAGAGGTACAAGAAAAGACTACAAGAATGTTGATTAAGTAAAATAATAATGTCGTAATCCATAAGAAAAGTAATGGTAATGTTAAGATTTTGCCAACCTTTCAAGGGAAAGGCCCCATGCAATAACCTGAACATCTTCAGGAAGCCCCATGGGAAGCAGCATTTCAGGTCTGAACATTCCAGAGTTTCCAATTTCGACCCATTTCCGTAAACCTTCATGATAACTGATGGAAAACAAGTGAATTAGCCTATTTTCGGAAATGTTACAGTAGTTTTAAGCGATGATCTTTCTTTACTACCTGAAGATTTCCATGCTGGGTTCAGTATATGGATTGTAAGCAGGCTTGAATTTAAGCTTGGACATTCCTGAAATCAAGAGACACAAGGACGTTTGTCAGCACTCTGCCATCCGTAAATCTTTTCCAAATGCACATCATGAGAAGTTACGAGACAGAGGTTAACAAAGCTTTATGTCGACCAAATCTTGAATTATCAGAGCATAAAAATGTAAAATGCTTGAGAGGAGCTCCTAAAATAAAAGGTAGATATAGTTACCCAGGCGAGAGAAGAAATCTTCGAGAACTCCTATCAAATGTCCAAGAGTAAGCCCACGATCGCAAATCAAACCTAACCACCATACGAAAGAGAGTCAGTTAATTAGTAAGAAGCTAAACGCAGTGGTGCACTGTCAACCAAAGAAACAGGATTATCTATAAACTCATACTTGCTGTAGCGATTCTTGTTACATGTTCTAAAATGTAATCGAAATGAATATAGCCAAGTCATCGAGTTTGAACCAACTTAAAGGTTCCATATCCCAAGTGGCCCATACCCAGAAGCATGTGGAAGCTTCCCAAGAACAAGCAGATAACTCTAGAAAAGCTTTCAAATTCATAAGCGAATTTATTTCCTCCCACTGTACAATGTTGGATTTACAATGTTGGATTCACTGAATCCATGTCATCAACGAAAATATATTGACTTGTGATGCTACTAATAGCTAGGGTTGAACCTTCCACTGTAATCAGAACTTTGGTTTTAAGCTCCCGTTTGAGCCACGTTATAATTTTCATTTTCATTTTTCTACTCAATTTCAACCACACATTTTTCAATAAAATAATATTTTCCATCATATCAATAATTTTTCCTTCTTTTTCAACCACATATTCACCATCACATCACCAAAAAAATGCATTATTTCCATTTTAATGTGCATCAAACAGGAGCTAAATTTGAATGGCAACAACTGTGCAATCACCCCATGAGTCCTTCACAGCTTGACAGGCAACATGAATTGAACCATGGAACCTATTTGAAGTTCTTTAGAGAATGCAAAATACCTTCAATCTGGTGGAACTCTGCAAGATGCGTTCGATCCACGGCTTCATTCCTGAAAACACGATCTATTGAATAGTACTTTTTGGGAGTAAAGTCCTGCCCAAAAGAAAAGCTCCTTGAATGATAGCACAGTGGATGTAGTTGACTTGTAAAGAATATGCTACCAGAAACCTCATCCCCATTCCCAACACCTTGTGTGACATCTTCGACAATAATATTGAACAATAACCGAAGAGAAAATAAACATGCAGCAACACAGGTCTTACTAATAATATTCAATAAATAAACCTTTAAATTCAACAAAGATGTGCCTAATATCTTGGGTCATGAATAACTTCTTATGAAGGGAACTCGACAGTAAAGAGTTCTACAAGTAGCCAGATATTCACCAAAGAAATATGATGCTTGAATAGCAAATAAATAGAAAGATGCTACATAGTTCAAGGAACAGAACATACAAGCTTATAAAAAAAAGAAGAAGAAGAAGAAAAGAGAGAACTAGTTAATGGATCAAACAGATGAGACTTTAATCTAAACATTCAGATGCATCATACTTATTAGAGAAAAGGAGCGAAAACAAGAAAGCTTGTGCACACACAAAAAAAAAAAGATCACTTGTAAACAGGCCTTAAAAGGAAAAAAATAAATAAAAATAAAAAATTTACCTGTGCAAGTGCATACAGCATCCTGGTGGAAACGGCAGTAGTATGAGTCCGCAGAAGATTCTTGTTTGCTTCTTCCCTCTTCCATTCATACCCATACCTAGAAGAAATGGAAAATTTGACACAAACCTTCAAGAGTGACATTGAATAAATGTAAACATTATGCAGTCGCCTACCCCCTGGACCCATAACCACCAGATTCGTGAACTCCTTTCACCCGCTCAACATAATCCTCAGGAAGCATTTTTGTAGTAGAAGGCTCTGTGAAATATTTATTACCATAAGAAATCTGACAAAGATTGGACAAGAAACCAGAGATCCAAGATTAAAAAAAAAGAAGACAAACCTACCTTTCAAAAAGAATGTATCATGCGAATCACGAGCTGGGTGTTGTTGAGGCTGGAACAGTGCATCAAAGTTCCAGAAGCTGCAAAACGCAACAAAACCATCATATATCTATACTAGCTGCATCTTAACGTACTACATGTATAGAAGGATTAAACCAACCAACAGACCCTAAAGGAGAAAAGGTAGGGTAAGGAGGGACACTTGGAAAGAGGGGGGATGGAGCCCATTTTTTCTTTACTTTTTTATTTTGGTTCAGAGAAAAAATTATTTTTAGGAGTGTAGAAGACTCTTGGGAAAGAGAGGGGATGGAGCCCCATTTCTCAGTTGAAGATGTGTCATCCTTCCTCGTGCTTATATTCTACAGAAGTTGAGAGACTACTTTCTAGTGCACTCTCTCGTGATCACCATCTCTTAAAAAGCTAGCAATTGTAGGTATTATCTAGAGGCACAACTGGGACTTGTACAGTAAAATATGGCTTTCAAGACAGTTTACCTGCTTTCAATAAAATTGTTAGTTGGCATCTCTTCAAACCTGCACACAGTGAATGGCAAATCAGCATTGATGACCATTACAGAAGGATATAGTAAATTAAAAGACTAAAATAAGAAGGAAAAAAAAACTCCTCACCCCATCTGAAGAAATATCATCTGCATTTGACGCCGCACCTGCAACAAAATGAAATAATCTACCTTAGATGAATGTGAATAATGAGATGATAAAAGGCACTTCCATTATATACTGTGAAAAAGTAGAGAAGTCAAATGAGACTAAAACTCAATCGGGTGTCTTGATAGTTGCAAGATGGTTTTTTCCTACTACAGTTTTTAAGAAAAAGAAACAATAACAATGGACATGAAAATATTAAAAAAACTGAATGTTTGCGGAAGCAAATGCATGGGAACAAATAAGTTATTCCTCATCATTTAATTATAGGGTTCTTTAACAACTTTTTTCCATGACTAAGTAAACGAATTTTGCTTTGCAGAAACACAAACTGCAGTACAATTTGATTCAATTTGAACCGTTTTAACACCTACATTTCAATTATAAAAAGATAAGAGCAAAAATACCAATGAAATTGAAGATTAAACAAGTAAAAAGCTAGTATCAAAACCATGCCTTGAGTAATGGGTGGAGACAGCCACCTTCAGTTGGCTGGCCCTTCGCAAGGAAGTTGTACTCTTTAAACTCTAGCTCCCTCCAATCTCCCCTTTAAAGAAAAACAGGTGGAAGATAATATTAGATATTACAGTCTTTCTTGTTATTCATATAACAAAGATCAGAATATGATCATTTTAGACCTTCCACTTACGGATATAGTTTAATCCTAAAAGTTATCCTTAATTGTAGTATTGTGCAAAAGTATCGAGCATGGATTAGACTCTTTTTGCTCGCATGTGGACCCGTTTCTATCTTGGAATTATAGCATTACAAGAAACTTCCGTAGCACTCTTTTTTTTTTTTTCTTTTTTTAAGAAATAACTTACTAGAAAAGCATACATCCTGAACAAATAGAAAGGGAGACCTTCCCATTCACTATCTCTACACACTGAGGCAACAAACAACTAGTACTCTTTTTAAGATCAAGAAGCTATAAAGTATAAAGTAAGCTACAGCAAAATTTTAACAGAAAACCTATATAACATTACACACACACACACACACAAAAGAAAGAAATAAAAAGGAGGGTTTGAGTTTTGTGGTGCAAATTGCAAAGTATAAAACCATGCTGCCATGAACAACTGTTTATTATTTCTATTTGCTATATGATATGTTTATCAAACTATACTATCCAAGCATGCTGATTTCACATATTGATTACCTTAGCAGATTCTCTCGAGTTAGATCAGTAGCCACCTTTTTCCTTTTTGGAGCATATTTAGGACCCTTTTTAACTGAATAGCCTTTCCATATCCTTGAAGAAGAAGCAAATAGACAATCACAAAAGATGATCACAAAATAACACATCTAGAAGTAATATGGAGGCTATACTAGACGATTAGAAAGACCATTTAAGAAAAAATGGACCAGGAAACCAAATAAAGGTAATTACAGTGGAGTAATAAGCTTTCGTTTTTTGAGAGTATCAACATCCTCAGCGTTAACTGCCTGCAATATAAGAATTGTACCAGTTGGGAATTAAATTATCAGAGAGTCACAAAGTAGAGATGCATAAATCTAAATTGTGTTTTAGATCTTTTATATCTCCCTGTATCACAAAGCAAATAAAGCTTCGAGGAAATTGACAAGCTTAAATGGTGCTCTATTAAATACCCAACGAGAAAGCATATACACACATAACAACAGCACACTACAAGTTTTGCAAATACAGGCCTCGTTGAAATTTTTTGAGAGCGTATCTTTCTTTGCTAGCTTGTGAAGAAATATACAAGGGAATGAGACACGAAATTATACTTACTAAAAATTGAAAAAAAATCAAAAAAATCCACGCACGCCTTAAAAAATATACACATCTGAACATTTTAGCAACACAACACAAACTCAGACCACGATTTTTCAGGATAAGTAGTTTCAATAAAGTCAACCCTTTGTATGTCATCTTGTTGAACAGCTTTAAGAAAGGTTAGGAATCCACAAAGAAATGATCCAATTATTTAGATACACAATGAGGACCGTAAAATAATTTTCCACTGCTCGACAAATATAAATGAAGAATTTTTTATTTTCAACTCCTTGGCTCATGAATTCCAATATAACCTAAGGAACACGGTAACATGTTTATGACTCGTATTCTATTCACCCCATTGGTGGGACCTAATGACTGGCTCTGTCTAAAAAATATTTTATTTTGTTCATAATAATCAAATTATACATTGCCCTATTTCCACTTTTCGAGTTGTTCTTGATATTATTGTTTAAATATAAGATTTTCCAAAGATTAGCTGATGTCAGAAGCCATAAACACACATGCACAAGTATGTACATACATACGGAAAAAGAGAGGAGATGGATAAAAAGCTATTCATTCAAAAATTATAATGCACCTTCCCATTTTGAATCTCCGTGAGCAAATCTCTCACTCTGTCATCAACATGTTGTACCTACATCAAATGATTAAAATAAGAATAGTTCCGTATGAAAAGCATTATTATTTTTGAAAATATAAAATTATCCCGCAAATAAATATCTATTTCTACAGCTTTTTATGCACAAGTGACATGCATTGTGCTTCTACCACAATACTAAAATTAGCAAAATAAGCAACCAAACATTCAGAGTCTATTTGTACGCAATATAGATTGACTTTAACATGATAATGGATTTATTAAGCTGTACCAAAGGCATCTAAATGCAAGTATTGAAGTCTCTGCAAATCACAGATTACCAGAAAGCCTAATATTCTCGAAGATATTAAAGACTTTATTGACAAACTGATACAGTCATACAGCTAACGAACTGAAGTAAATATTCATGTTTAATCACTGTGACCATCCGACATATTGATGATTAATACGTAATTGAGAAAGGGAACACAGGTAAAGATTTCAGATTTCCTAAAGCACTCATAAGCACAAGGTGATTTTAGTAGGAGGGAAGACGAAAAAGTATGGTAAGGGAAAACAGAAAAAGCAAACTGGTTTCCATTGTTTCAATCACGTGATTTATGATTACAAGATTGCTTAAGATAAAACTTTCACACAAAATTGGAAAGCTCAGATTTTCAGGGCGCATTACCTTCCTGGACACCTGTGATTTTCCCATCTCTATCCATTTGTTCTTTATGGCCTGCTGGCAACCTATTTTGAAAATTGAGGGATTCAACTTTTTCTGCATCCAGAAAAAAAAGTTCACCAGCATGTATTCCAAGTATGGTACAGCATATAGTTACTATTGACTCGTGAAAGCCAACCATGACTCAAAGAAAGGACTAAAAAACTGACAATGAATGTGTTTGTAAAATAGAACTTGATTTGCAAATCCAAAAGTATATGTTAGTTGATAATATTATGAAGTCAGAACAAGTTCAATTGTAGCAGAAACAATTTGTAGTTTTATGAATGCTGAACTCTGAATCAGTTAGCACACAGATAAACTATCACACACAGCAAGACTCGTGCACTGCATACGTCACAAAATAAACAATTTGTTACAACTCAACAACCAGTTGAAGCAAAACTGGTGGCTGAAGCTGTAACAGAAGCTGAAGTTGTAGGTTGTTGAAATTAGTTAGAAGAGATGAGCTGGAATACAGGTGTTAGTTAACAGTTAAAATTCTGTTAGTTAGTTAAAATGTAGCTGGCAGTTTGATAGTTGTTTCTATAAATGAAATCAATGTACAAACACAAAGATTGATTACAGAAAATAATAGAAAAGAGAGTCCGATTCTCTCTGCATTTTTCTCCATTCTTCTGTGTTTTCTCTGTTCTTATATCTTCTTAGTTTTTGATATGGTATCAGAGCAATCTAATATAATGTCTTCGGCTACATTCTAGATTAGTCTTCTTGTTGATTGTGATCATGGCTGCTGAGGATTCTTCTAATCCTCTGTTCTTAGCAAATAATGATAAGTCTTGGTACTGTGTGGGTTACTCAAGTACTTGATGGATATAACTATTTTCCTTGGAAGATCGATGTCCATGGCCATTCCTGCCGAGAACAAGCTTGGCTTTATCAATGGAAATCTCCCAAAGCCATCTACAATTGATCCATCTTATCAAGCATGGATTCGTTGTAATGATATGGTTTGTTCTTGGATCTTAAACTCCTTGAATAAAGATATTGCTGCTAGTGTTCTTTATATTGCTACCGCATCTGATCCGTGGAAAGAACTGGAGGAGAGGTTTAGTTAAGGAAATGCTCCACGCATTTTTCAATTAAAAAAATCGATTTGTGCTCTTGATCAAGGATCGTCATCAGTGACTGATTATTTCACCAAATTCAAAACCTTGTGGGACGTATATTTCAATTATCGCCCTTTACCCAATGATTCTAATCCTAGTGCTAAAAGTCTGTAGGATTATCATCACCAAGATTATGTTCTACACTTTCTTATGGGACTAAACGAGAGTTTTGCTGCAATAAGAGGTCAAATACTGCTGTCTGATCCATGATTCTACAAGAGGAAACTTAAAGAAATATTGGTCATTATACTCCTCATTCTGACTCTACTGTTATGGTTAGCAAAACAGCACCAGGTCCTTCTCTGCCTCAACATTCATCTAATTTATTCAAGCAGTCGTCTGGTCCTCGAAAAGGAAAATTACATTGTGCTGAATGTGGATATACATCTCACACGACTGACAAATGCTTCAGAATTATTAGTTTTCCTCCTGGTTTTAAATCTGGCAAGAGTAAGGGAGTTAATTCTTCAAGACATGTTCATTTAGTGACATCTTCTGGTGAGCAGAATCTTTCTTCAATGCCGCTCACTCAAGAACAATATAATCAGCTTCTCAATTTATTTAAATACGTCAATGCTCCATTGACACTCCTTTGACTAATAACCTCACCCCATCATTTCAGTCTCAATGCAATATGACAAGTAAACATCGTTGCCTATCTTTTTCTTCTACTTCTACTTCTTTTTCAAATACTCCTTGGATTATTGATACGGGAGCAACAGACCACATGGTGTGTTCAGCATCTTTTCTCAACACTATAACAGCTAAAGTATATTCCTTTGTCCAATTACCTACTGGTGCTTCTACACAAGTTACTCATATTGGTACTATTTCCATTTTAGATAAACTTCATTTAACAAAAGCCGTGTGTGTTCCGTCCTTTTCTTTTAATCTGTTATCATCAAGTCAACTTACTCGCAGCTCTAGTTGTTGTTTAATTTTTCCATCTCGTTATTGCTTTATTTAGTATTATTTCCATTTTAGATAAACTTCATTTAACAAATGTCCTGTGTGTTCCTTCCTTTTCTTTTAATCTGTTATCAGCAAGTCAACTTACTCGTAGCTCTAGTCGTCGTTTAATTTTTCTATCTCATTATTGCTTTATTCAGGACCCTATCTCATGGACGACGATTGACATGGGTGAAGAAAAATGAGGATCGTATCATCTATCAAGGATTCCAACAGAATCTCCTATATGTGCTACTTCTTTTGCAAAGTCGAGTTGTTTTGATCTTTGGCATTTTCGCTTAGGCCATTTGTCTCCTACTTGTTTAAAAGGTCTTGTTAATTCCAATTCTGATGTAATCTCAAGTACTAAAGAATTTCTTTGTACTATTTGTCCTGTGGCTAAACAAAAACGACATCTTTTCCTGTTAGTGATACATTTTCTACACACATTTCAGTTAGTACATTGCGATGTATGGGGGCCTTTTGCTCGTCCTTCTTTAAGTGGTGCAAAGTATTTTCTCACCTTAGCGGATATATCTTTTACATCATAAATCAGAATCAAAGTCATATATACAATGGTTCTATAATATTGTTGAAACACAATTTCAAGTTAAAATAAAGCAATTCCACACTGATAATGCCCCTAATCTTGATATGAATAAATTTTGTGCTGAAAAAGGAATTATTCAACGAAAGAGTTGTGTTACTACACCTCAACAAAACAATGTAGTTGGACATAAACATCGGCACTTGCTCAATGTTTCAAGAGCACTCATGTTTCAAGCCAATTTACCTCTTCAATTTTGGAGAGAAGCTATCTTAACTGCAGCATATTTGATTAATCGTATACCAACTCCCTTGCTGCAACACAAATCCCCTTTTGAAATCTTATATGCCAAATCTCCTACTTATGCTCATCTCAGAGTCTTTGGCAGCTCATGTTTTGCCTCTCTCATAACCGTTCTAAATTTGCTCATCGAGCTCGTAGATGTACATTTCTTGGATATCCTTATGGTGTCAAGAGATATAGACTTTATGTCCTGATCTTCACACTTTCTTCATATCTCGAGATGTAGTTTTTCATGAACACATCTTTCTCTATAAAGATTTGTCATCTATTTCTTATGATACTTCCTTTGTTTTCTTTAAATCTCTACCTTCTCCAGAATTGGACACATCTATTTCCACTATGCCTTCTTCTACACATGTACCTCGCAGGTCTTCTAGAGTAAGAAATACTGCAATTACCTTGAGTAGTATCATTGCAATCTTCTTACTTCTTCATCAGCTCAACTGCGTTCCATGTGTGGCTTGAATAAGGTCAACACTTCCTACGATTTATCAGCATCTCTACAATATAGCCGGTTATCACCTTCTTTTTCGAGTTTTTGTCTCTCAATTTCTAACACTTTTGAGCCTACACACTACTACCAGGCTGTAAAATTTGAGTATTGGAAAAAGGCTATGCAAGCTGAGATAGATGCTCTTGAAGCGAATCAAACTTGGGAATTGACTACCTTATGTCCTGGCAAGAAATATGTTGGTTGTCGATGGGTATATGAGGTCAAATTTCGATCTGATGAGTATTGGAACGTTATATCCGCAGCTCGAAATTGGCATGTACATCAACTCGATATTGATGATACCTTTCTTAATGGTGAATTGGATGAGGAAGTTTTCATGAGTCTACCACCTGGTTATTCTTCACCTCCTCTAAATTCAGTTTGTAAACTTAAAAAGTTCCTTTATGGTCTACAAGAGGCATCTCGACAATGAAATATCAAATTTACTCAATGTCTCATGCAATATGGTTTTACTCCTACGTTCATAGTGTTGCTGGTCTATGTTGATGATATAATTGTTGCAAGTTTTGACCTTGTTTCCATTGATACTCTCAAGGTTCATTTGCATTCAACTTTCAAAATTAAAGATCTTACCACTATCAGGCACTTTCTAATCGCTTGATCTTCTGCTGGTTTTTCCATTTCACAACGCAAATATGCACTTGATATACTACAAGATTCAGGCCTTATTGGAGCTCGTCCTTCTAGTTTTCCTATGGAACAAAATTTGAAATTGTCTCGTGAGGAGGGGCAGTTATTAGCCAATCCTGCAGAATATCGAAGACTAATTGGGAGGTTATACCTAACTACCACGAGACCTTATTTGACCTTTGCTGTTCAGAAACTTAGCGAGTTTATGCAAGCACCAAGACAACCTCACTTGAATGTTGTACACAGAGTTTTGAGATATATTAAACATACACCAGCACGGGGAATTTTTATGTCAAGCGCATCTGATCTACGATTGAAAGCCTTTTGTGACGCAGACCGGGGAAGGGGTATAGATAGTAGGAGATCTGTGACATGGTATTGTGTTTTTCTTGGAGAAGCATTGATTTCATGGAAATCTAAAAAGCAAACAGCAGTATCAAAGTCATCAGCCGAAGCTGAATATAGAGCAATGGCCACAACCTGTTGTGAAGTGATTTGGCTATTAGGAATACTCAAGGACCTTGGAAGCCTTTTGTGATGCAGATTGGGGAGGGGGTATAGATAGTAGGAGGTCTGTGACAGGGTATTGTGTTTTTCTTGGAGAAGCATTGATTTCATGGAAATCTAAAAAGCAAACAACAGTATCAAAGTCCTCAGCCGAAGCTGAATATAGAGCAATGGCCACAACCTGCTGTGAATTGATTTGGCTATTAGGAATACTCAAGGACCTTGGTGTGGATCATTTAAAGCATGTATTAATGTATTGTGACAACAAAGCAGCCTTGCATGTAGCATCCAATCCAGTTTTTCATGAGAGGACGAAACATATGGATATAGATTGTCACATCGTGAGAGAGAAGTTACAGAAGGGATTGATCAAAACAGTTTATGTTTCTTCTAAACACCAATTGGTAGATATTCTGACTAAAGCTCTGGGAGCAGAACGATTTTCTTTCTTACTTAACAAGATGGGAATAATATATTTGCGCAAGTCCAGAATGTTACAACTCAACAACCAGTTGAAGCAAAACCAGTGGATGAAGCTGAAACAGAAGCTGAAGTTGTAGGTTGTTGAAATTAGCTAGAAGAGATGAGCTGGAATACAGGTGTTAGTTAGCTGTTAAAATTCTGTTAGTTAGTTAGTTAGTTAATATGTAGCTGGCAGTTTGATAGTTGTTTCTATAAATGAAATCAATGTACAAAAACACAGATTGATTACACAAAATAATAGAAAAGAGAGTCCGATTCTCTCTACATTTTTCTCCATTCTTCAGTGTTTTCTCTGTTCTTATATCTTCTTAGTTTTTGATACAATTACGGTACAAATTCTAAAAGCAGGCTGTTCCTTTAGTTTACCAAAAAATTTCCAAATAAAAAATTAATCTGGGAAAAGACGTGTGCACTGCCGACATCACACCAAGGTGAAGTAAAATATCGAAATTTCCATTTTTGAACTGTCATAATAATTG
Source organism: Fraxinus cuspidata (assembly GCA_903798385.1). Taxonomy (NCBI): domain Eukaryota; kingdom Viridiplantae; phylum Streptophyta; class Magnoliopsida; order Lamiales; family Oleaceae; genus Fraxinus; species Fraxinus cuspidata. The sequence continues at coordinate 17,273 of CAIGRP010045431.1, forward strand.
ATAATCAAGGTCAGCCTCAGAAAATTTGAAAGAGAGAGGTAATATTGGGGGTGTGACTGGATCAATTAGCACATAGGTGGTGTCCTCATGGATTGGAGGTAAAATAGACCCAGAGGCAATGGTCATAATCTTATTATGGCGGTTAAAAATTAGTGGTTTTAGGTGCTGGTGGTAATGCTATATGGAAATTGGATTGGTGCAATTTATTGGTGGACTGTAGGGGATGGGGAACCCAGGATCATTATTATTGCTTCATCGATTTTCTTACATAAACCATTACAGTGTCTTAGATAGCAGGTTATATTGGCAAGCGATATTCATTGTAAGAATACACAATAAACAAGTCCCATATGATAATCAGCTTAAGAATTCATGAACCAGAAAAATTAATATGGAATGACCTGCAACTCTTCCCGAGTTATACCCTCTGGTGGTATAGCTAAAAAGAGTTGGGCTTCAGGAGATCCTGCCTCAGCATACATTTCCCCCTCCTTGGTGAGCCCCCATCTTTCTCTCTTGATGTCCTGCACAATATCCACGCAGCATAATTCATCAACCAGGCCATGTTGTTCTCACAGATTGGAAGAACAGATAAACTTCAACAACTAGAAATCTGGGTTCAAAGGAATCAACAAATTCAAAGTCGCAGGCTAACAATTCGTATTGAATAGAAATGACAGTTTATTTTCCTAGATTGAAGCTAAATTACATATCATTCAAAAAAATCAGTTTCTCCATCTTTCTTCCTTGATTTGCCTATCCTTCAAATCAAATATTACGACGTTTTAAATACACACTGTACGACTCCAATAAACTGACTGCTAAACAGGCAGCAAAAACTCTTCGACACTAGTAATTTCTCTGAATGCACTGAGACAAAACTAATTTTTCATGAAAAATAAAATTTAAAAAAAATATGAATTGCATCTGAGAATAATGTTTATACTGACTTGCGCGTCGACGAGTCGGAAACCGTTGAGGCTCTTGATGACATTGACGATCTCATCGTGACTGATTCCCTTTTCCTCGGAGAATTTTCCCGAATCCGATATCTCTTCATTCTCCTCCAGATAACCTAATACAGCTTCCTCCGCCATCGCTTTTCAAATCCTCGTCGGCGGAACACGGTCTAGCAGCCGACGAGTAACGGAATATAGTGCTCTCGTAAATGTTATACGTTGTACAACTGGTCAACAAATGGCTAAGAAATGGGTTCTAGGGTAAATAATATTTTTTTTAGGGAAATTGCAGTGACGGTACCAAACATTTCATTTAGTTGCAGATTTTACTCAAATCTTTCATTTATGCCAACCACAGTATAAAATCTTTAACAAAACTCGTACCCACAATTCAAATGGATGGAAACTATTAATTTGACTGCTAGTTGACCAGAGAATTTACTTTGACGAAAATTTGACTAATTTTAAAATGATAAAATGGTAAGTTTACATTTTCTATAATAAAAAATATGCAAACCACTCGTACCCAACCCACCCAGACCTAAAATTGTGTTATTTCCTTCACATTTCCCACTCCCACCCCAAATCAAAATCTCTGCAAGAAAATCCAATCTAAAAGAAAATCAAGTGCAGAATCACAACATTCGTAAATCCAATCTGCAAGAAAGTCAAGTGCAAAATCGACGTGGTATTTCGTTAATGTCGGACTAGGTGATGATTTGGGGCTTTTTAACATCTTCAAACTATCTTCCAACATTGCTAAAGCTCCCAAATCGTCTTTCCCTCCTGACAACACCAATCACTTCTCCTGTTGCTGACCGTAAATAAGCTCGTCACCGCCACTTGTACCAGCAGCATCATGACAACTCTAGTACTAGCCATTGAAATAAAGGGTAGGTATGCTAACTCCACTTTGAATCTTGATGGATCAACAATGGCTACTCATGGAACACGTTAAACATAAAAATCTGTTTCATCACAACATTTGTCGTCGTACCGCAATAACCACGTGAATTTGTACCACGCTTTCGATGGTTGTGGGATTGCGATGTATTAGTAGTACTCTTAGCCAAACTCACAACTGTAACGTGAGTAGAAGGCATCGAAGAAATTGGCATAGGAACATAAGCAAAGTTATCTCCTTCATTTTAATCGGTGAATTTTCTTACATTTTTTTCCATTTTGATTTGATTGGTGAATTTTCTGATATCGATTTGGGAGTGGGAGTGGGAAAGGCGAATGAGATAACATGATTTTAGATTGGGGTGGGGTGGGGTGAGTATGGGTGGTTTGGATTATTTTTGATTATAAAAAATGTAAAGTTATCATTTTATCAATTTAAAATTAGTCAAAAGTATGATCAAAGTCAATTATCTGATCAAATAACAGTCAAACTAATAATTTCCATCAATTTGGACTGCGGGTATAAGTTTTTTAAGAGTTTGGTACCGACTGTAATTTTCCCTATTTTATAATCCGCCAATCAACTAAAGTCGCGATTTCATTTTGACCCACCAAAAATGCTAAATAAAGACATAAACAAGAGGGTTACTAAAATGAGAATCCACTTAATATAAGAGAATGATAAGTAAGATTTTTAACACTAAAGAGGTGTTATCAATCGAGATTGTGATAAATTTTAAAAGTCCTTCTAATTTTAGGGTCCTCGATTGAGATTTTAATAAAATCCTTTAAATTTTAGATATTTCCAATTCAGATTTTAATAAAATTCAATCAAAATCTTCAAAATTTAGGTATTCTCAATAATCAGTTGATTTATAAAGATTTCATTGATAAAGTGATTTTAAATTGTTTTGATGGATTTCAAATTTAAAAACACATGTAACTAAATCTTTTGAAATTTCACCATATTTGATGAGATTCTTATGGAATTTGTGGAAATATATTCAAATCTACGAAATTCATTAGAATTTATAACATTTTAAAATTCATCAAAATTTTAATTGAGGACACCCGCATAAATTGATTTCCTTAGAAATCTAAGGATGTAGATTGCAACTTTACAATCAACCCCCGGCTTATCTCCATCTCTAGTAATGTCGAATTAGGCGCATCTAATATAGCCCGTTCAAGGTAGGCATGTTAAAAGTGAGTATGAACCTGCTCTGACCCACAGATTAGTAACTTAAAAATTCGACCATTTTAATATTAAAATTTATATTATTTTTTCAATTTTAAAATGCCATCAACCATATTTAAAAGCTGCGAGTGATAAGCCTTTTATTAAATGATATCCCTAACAACCTTTTATTAAAAGTTGTGGACATCCATCAGTAACAAAATTTTACTTTTATTTCGAGTTGGTCCGACTTTTGTGAATTTTTTTCGAGACGATTAGGGTTTGGCCAGTGAATCGTCCCGAGACGATCATTTGACAATACCTCGCCATGTCACAAAATTCTTTTATCCATACGTAATTATTTATTTTAAAATCAAAGATAAATCACAATTAACAGTCTAATCCCCAAACTAACAGAGTTAGTGGCTTCTCAATTTTCAATTTGTAGCAAATCAATTCTAAATATTTTAGTTTTTAGCAATGTTGTCAAAATCGACTAGGCCAGTTCGACCAGAAAAATCGGAACCGGACTCAAAATCTGGCCAAATTATGCCGGGTTAATTGATTATTACAAAACCGTTCAAAATCCACTGAACGGATCGGTTCAACCGTAAACCGGTGAACCGGTCACGATTTTGAGCGATTTTCTCAATTTTTTTTTAGATTAAAAAAATTTAACTTCAGGATGGGTTTCTTAAATTACGATTAAAAGGCTCATAGAGAATTATTGGATGTCATGCTCATTTTATAAATGCAATTCTCTCAATTAATTTCATAAACTTTCATTGTGGGACAATGCCTTTTATATATGGTCTTCTCTCCTGTGGTTTCATAAATTTTAAATCTGGGATAGTGACATAACAAAAAAATGTTAAAATGCTCATTAAAGGGTTAATTTCACCGGTGGCTACCCAACTTTATAGTTGTGTGACTTGTGTCATCATGGCCACCCAATTTTATTTCTTTTTACCATGGCCACTCACTTTATACTTAGTGTCATCATTGTCACCCAATTTAATTATATTTCACCAACGTTATTCAATTGTATATGACGTTTCACTAGGCCACCCAATTTCATATAACATTTCACCATGGTGTCTCAACTGCTTTTTACAATTTTTATTAATTTTAAAATGGGTAAAACGGTAACTTTACATTACACACACACACACACACACACACACACACATATAATAAATTAAAAAAATATAATAAAAACTTATATATAAAAAAAACTCAAAAAGTTTATTTTAAAATACTTTTTTTTCATTTTTTAAGAACATTTTTTAAAATAATTTTATTTTATTTTATTTTTATAAGTAATTTTTTTTAAAAATAATTTTTATTTTATTTTAAAAATGTTTTTTAATAAGTTTTTATTTTATTTTATTGTTTTAATTAACTTTTTTAAAATAAGTTTTTATTTTATTTATTTTTTTAAAATAAGTTTTTATTTTTATTTATTTTTAAATTTATTTTTTATATATAATGCAAATTTACCGTTTTATCACTTTTAAAATTAATAAAAATAGTAAAATGAAGTCGAGTGATCATGATGAAATATTATATGAAATTGGGTGGCCTACTGAAATGTTTTGTGCAATTGAACGATTTTGGTGAAATAAAATTAAATTGGGTGATTATGACGACACTAAGTATAAAGTTGAGTGGTCATGGTGAAACAAAATAAAATTGGGTGGCCATGACGACACCAACTGTAATGTTGGGTGGCCACTAGTGAAATTAACCCCCATTAGATTCATTTTCCAAGTACATGTCTAATTGATTAATTTGATTTTGAATCGCAACTAATTAAATTGTAATATTCACTTTCATCATTTCATTTATTTAATTTTCAAATTTAACTTAAATTGCACTTGATTATTAATATATTNTAAACTATTTTAATATATTGATTTTAAATTTTGGAAGTATCGAGACTAATTGTAGGATAAAGAATCTAATTAATGAATATAGATTTACTTTGAATTATTAATATGAAAAATTAAAAAAAAATTATTATTTTCATAATATTTTATTATTTTTATATGTATTTATTGCATCTGATTCGATCCCGATTGAATCTTCTGACCTTTGATCCTTCACCTTTTTCGGGTCGATGACCGAATCGATTTTCAAAACATTGATTTTTAGCAATAAAAAACCAATAATGCGTTTAGAGCATCTTCAAGACACTCTTTAAATTTAAAATTCTCTCTATTTTAAAGAATCAATATTTAAAATCATGCTCCAAGAGATTCTTTAAATTAACATTTTAACTCAACAACTCTCGACAATCATGCATTCAAAGTGTTTCAAATTTTAATATAGAAAAATAATAAAATAATTTAAAGAAAAATCTAGTTAAATAAAAGATAAAGAAAAATAATAATATATTTTAAAAATAGTAAAATCAAGTGTTAAAATGTTAAATATAAAGAGTTTATTGAATTAGTTCAAAATTTTAATATTTTAATAGAGAGTCACACACGTGCTATTTCAAAAAGCTCAGAGGATTCGGGGGAGATCACCTTTTGCCCTCGTTCCCAATTCAAAACCTCAAATATACAGCAACAGAAGTGGCTATGGCGTGCAGATCTGCTGTGATGGCCACTGGGAGATCCATGTGCACTCGTTCCAACACAATGTTAGATATTTATACAATAAATATAATATGTGAAAGAAATAATTAATTCAAGTAAAGTGCCCAACTGGTGAAAAGTGTGGAATTTGTGTGGGAGGTCAGGGGTTCGAGTCAC
>CAIGRP010045445.1:0-14454 GCA_903798385.1 Fraxinus cuspidata
ATAGATTTCCTTACAAAAGATCTTGACAGAGGTGTGGTAAGGCGAATTGTGGAATGTAGTGAATATGGAGTATGTGCCTTTACATCCGCCGTGAAGGCGGATGAGTTCGATTCTTCTGAGAAGGGCGGTGGTGTTTTTAGTTTGGATTCATTGTATCAGTTCGTTCACGTGAATTCAGTTAGGACACTCCGTCCTTCACGAGGTATCGAGTCAGTTCGGTAAGCTCGTGGTGGGTGAGGTGGTCGGACAAGGCGGAGGGATGAGGTGGAGGATCCCAGGAGACCCGTAACGATAGTCTAGATAAGAAATTAATCACCTCTATAAATATAAAGCATCTAAGTTTAACAAAAATATTCATGCTATTACATAGGGGAAAAAACAGAAATACAGTTTTCATATATATATATATAACATCTTGGATCCATGTAAGCAAGTGAATGCCAAATAAGCAAGGATTAGCATGCCATACACCTCCCTAAGCACTCCGTCCACGCAAAATAAGTTAAACCACGATCCTCATCCTAAGTGATACAACATCATCCCTTATAGTCTTCACATCGATATGTGGTGAGTTCAAGCCTTGACTCACCTCCTCGCTGAACCATTTTTGACAAGATTGGACGGCGAAGCCCTGTCAGGTCCAACGAACCAAATTCCTTAGGCAAGGACCAATGCCTTGTCAATGGCAAAAAGCCCATGAATGAATAATCATATTGGGAAGGGTGTATCTTATAAGGAAACTGTCTTATCAGTACTAGGGCAAAACTTTAGATGATGATTAAAGAAGATTAAAAAAAATAAAAAATCCAAATCTCTTAACAAATTGCCATTAAACGATTTTACCATATTAAATTATGCGTGTTTGATCCCCATTTTTTCCTCGTATAATGAGAAATATGACCGTTGCAATTCAAAAAAGAACTTCAACGATCATATTTCTCATTATAATGAGGAAAAAATGGGGATCACATGGAGCTTATATCTCTAAATTCGAATATTGTTGTGAATTAACATCTTTATAAGAATGAGGATTCGTAAATGTTAGTAGTAAGACCTTTTGACTCAACTCAATTTGGATAAATTTGAACAATAAAAGGAGATCTAAGAATAACTTCTTGGTCTAAATATTTAACTAAATAAAATATATTTTTGAAATAAATATTTGAATTGCAAACATGAGCTTTAAAAGTTTATATTGAATATTGAGTTTTTCACCACTAGCACCATAAAGACGCCCAATAGTTTTCTCAAAATATTTTGTAGGGAGCAATCATTCCTTAATGCAATTTTGATCAGCTCCTGAATCAATTAAGATTCGAGAAGTGAATTTGATTTCTTTAGTGACAACAATAGTCATATTGCAATACAATTTCTGTAGTTGAATTTGATTGATAACATTGATCTTTTCTTCTTCAGTTTGAGAATTTTCATGAGAGGTAAGAGTAATGTCTTCATCAGAAGAGGATGAATCAAATTTGTTTTTGTTTTCCAAATTCTTGGTTTTTGAGAAAACAACTTCCATTCGAACTTCTCTCATTGACATTTTAATAAAGCAATTTGAGATTTTATCTCATTAATTTCTGAACGTAATTCAGAAATTGGGGATTTTGAAGATGAACTTGTACAATTAAACTGATTTAATATAGCCTTCATATTAAATGGTGTAACCGAAGATTTGGATGATTTTGGAAGGAGAAGAGAGAATTTATTCTTTAACTGAGGATCTTCAATTTTCTAAATTATATCTTGAAGAAGTTTTTCTTTTGTAGGAACATTTATGAATTTGCAACCACAAATTCCTTTACCTTAACTTGAAGAAGAGGAATTTGAGCTAGTATCAATATCAGAATCTTATTGATGCTGATAAACAAGTTTGAGTTCATAATCAAATTCTTCACCTAACTGGAATTGAGTATATTGTGAAGTTCTAGTTTAACATCTTCATCAATTTGAAGATTCTTAATCTTTTCCTTCATAGGACACTTGTTGGCGTAATGACCTGTTTGGTCACATTTCCAACGTGTAATATTTGAAGATTTAGAGATTCGTTTCTTTGAAANTTTGAAGATTATTAATCTTTTCCTTCATAGGACACTTTTTGGAGTAATGACATGTTTGGTCACATTTCCAACGTGTAATATTTGAAGATTTAGAGATTCGTTTCTTTGAAAAATTTCTTTTTGAATTTCTAGGAGGATAATTTTGAAAAAAAAAATTGAAATTTTTTGGAAAAGATCTTTTTTCTCAGATGAGAATGAAGGTTTTTTTTTTCAATCTTGAAGAAGGAGGATGAATTTTTTGAAACCATATTGATCACAGAATGAACCGAGTTCTTTATGACTCATAAATCTTTCTGATTTCAACTTAGCTCTAAGTTTGATATCATTACATAGTGCTAAACCTTCTTTATTGACGAAATTAATAAGTTCACCGTAAGTTAGTAAAGCATATGGAATGGTGTCATTATGTTGTAATTTGATGGGGCTCCTAACTCTTTCAACAAAGGGTTTTGTTAGACTAGAAATGAATCTCTACTTCTAAAAAAATTGATTTCAATCTTCTCTAAAAAGAACTTTGGTAAGGAAAATATTCTTATACCAACGAAAATCTTGAAGTTTTGGACAATTAAAATTTAATAATATCTCATAAGTTTTGTCTTTACATAAAGTTGGTGTTCCGATGAAATACTTGAGGATTGAAAATACAAGAATATTGAAACTTTGATGTTGATCATTGGTAGCTCGACAATCCTTATCACGATCTTCGACAGTTAGATAATTAGTCGACCAGTTTTTAAATTGTCCTATGAAACCACAAACTAAATTGCTAAAGGCAATAATAGGAGTAATCTCTCGGCATGTATAAGCTGTACATTGACATCCATATTTTCATGAGTTAGAAGAATTTGATACTTCATTAAACCATCAAGGTTCCATTCAATGATTTCATCGCATGTTTAAGAAGCTTGTGGTTTCTTCTTTTCCTCATATAACATATCAGGATAATAAGGACGAGTATAAAAAGTTGGAAGTTTTGAATTTTGTCTTCTTAAATTATTGACTTGAGAAGGCTCATTTTCAATAAATTGAGATTTTAGTTCTTCTAGATTGTCAATAGTATTGATATTTTTAGAAGTACCAAATTTGGAACTTCGATTTGCAAGTTTTTGTAAAATGCTTGATTCAGAAGATAAAATTATCTCTTTTTTTTATTTATTTATTTTGGAGTTAGATTTGAAAACAATATCTAGAGGTTTCTTTCTTTCCCTTTTAGATGAAGAAGCCTCAGACTCAAAATTAGCTTCAATTCTGATTAATTGAGAACACACAGATTGAAGAACAATATTAGTATAATTGTTCTGAGACAGAATTTTTTGACATCCTTAACTGTAGGGCTAGAATCTTCTGGCCTTACAATAGTAATAGGTATTTTCTTAAGAGATGATGCAATAATTTTAGTGTTTCTATGATAAACAACTATTTCTTATATTGGAGGATGTTCAGATTGAAAACTTTGTCTGGATAAAGTTTTTCGTGTTTTCTTGTTAACACGGGTTTCTTGAATATATTTTGTTTTAGCAATTTTCTTGCCAAAAACTTTGAAATGTGCCCATTCATAGAAACTGAGATCTTCTGGAAAGTCATAATATTCTTTACACAAAGATTCAATTTCATTTTTCAAAAACATCTTTTTGAGAGTATGACGAAATTTCTTGACAGAAAGAGTTTGATCTGCTTTGAAATCATTTTTTCTATTGATCGAGGAAGAAATGACATTACACTGCCGATCTAATTTTTCAGATTGCAGCATATCTAATAGAGTTGGAGAATCAAGCTGTTTTGGATTTTATTCTTTAATCAGTATGATATTGAGTTTTTAGAATATTTGGATTAAAATCTACCCTTTGAGTTTTATAGAAGAGGTTGAAAATCATGCATATTGAAAAGGATTCTTTGATCTATACTTAGATCTAGTTGAATAGGACCTTCGAAATTACTTGAAGAATAAGCTTTATCAAATATCACCTTAACATGTCCATCAGGAAATGAAATAATTTGATCGGGAATTTTATGAACAGGAGCAGGAATTGGGTTTTGTACAATTTCAAAATCCCATTCAAGTCCTCCACTTTGAAGGTTCCATGGTATTTGTTTAGGAATCATGGTGTTAGAATGAAAAGAGTTAACCTTCACAAGAAGGCATTCTTCTCTTGGTGATGAGCTAAGTGCTCGAATATTGAGTTGAATATTCATAAGCTTATAATATATTCGATATATTACATCAAATGCTTTTGGACGATCATCAATAACGAAGTTTTTTGCTGGAATTTGATAAGTAAGAGCATTAGGAATAACTCCATCATAAAGATTGATAGTGAAATTTGGATAACAATTCGGAAAAATTGGATCACTCTCAAACTTTGACTCTAACATAGATAATAATGAATGTACAGACTTGAGAAGTCTCTTATCTCTAAGAGTTAAGAGAGTAGGAATATCTAGATCAAGTCTAAATAGAGGTTTTGTAGCAATTTGAACTAATCCCACATGGAGATATTTAAATCTCTTTCTATGGGTTTGAATAGCTTCTTTTTAAAATATATTAATTTGAACGGTTTAATTTTTTTATAGAGAGAGTTTTGATAACATAATATTGATGAAAATCAAACTTTCATATTTCATAGATAGACCTTTTGTCTACATTTGAAATATTCCAGTTATGATGTTTTTGTTCAATTTGAGCTATTTGAAGTTCATGAGAATTGAAATGAAATCATCAAATGCAGATGAGTATTCTTCTTCATGAAAAGTGTTTGAAAAATTATTAGTTCTACCTTTTAGACTATTTGATCTCTAAAACCAATTAGAATTAAAGACATATTTGAATAAAATGAAATTATAATGACTTATAGGACATTGAATTCAACCCAACCTACAATAGGACCTCCATACACTCTATTGGCTTCACAGGCTGACAAACGCTCCAGCGGGCTTCAGGGTAACCAGTTTCTCCCTTGACATTGTTCCTAAAATAGTATAACACTATAACCTTACCTTAGACACTTATGGCTCTGTACCAAAATAGGCCCAAGGGACGGGAATAATTCGAAAGGCTTGAAGAGATAAGGAACAAACACAAATTAATGAATTTGAAGAATAATTTTATTGAAGAACAAATTTTTGAACTATGATTCTTGAATGCAATTTTCTTTTGAAAATAAAGAAAACTTTAGAATACAAAGAAATCCTAAGCTTTCTTGAATAAGTTTTTATCTCCCGCTAAAAACTCTTGATGAAGTCTTAAGCCTTGATCTCCTTGTATACTTGAAATTTCTTGAATCGTTTTGAAGAAATCTTGAACAGTAATTGGAGGACAATAATATTTGTCTGCTTGTTGCTTTGAAACCTTTATTCCGATCCCGTTGTAGGTTGGGTTGGATTGAGTCTTTCCTATAGCATTGAGTCTATTGTGGTATGTCATTATAATTTCATTTTATTCAAATATACATTTAACGTCTAATTGGTTTAAGAGATCAAATAGTTCAAAAGGTAGGATTGATAATTTTTCAAACACTTTTCATGAAGAAGAATTAGATCAAGAACATTCATGTGCATTTGATGATTTCAATTCTCATGAACTTCAAATAGCTCAAATTGAACAAAAAAATGAGTGTCAAGAATAACTTCTTAGTCTAAATATTTGACTAAATAAAATATATTTTAGAAACAAATTTTGAATTGTAAACATGAGCTTTTGAAAGTTTATATTGAATTTTGAGCTTTTTACCACTAGTACCGTAAATATGTTGAGTAATTTTCTCAAAATATTTTGTAGGGATCAATCACTCTAATGCAATTTTGATTAGCTCCTAAATCAAATAAGACTCGAGAAGTGAATTTGATTTCTTTGTTGACAACAATAGTCATATTGCAATACCATTTTTGTAGTTAAATTCGATTGATGACATTGATCTTTTCTTCCTCAGTTTGAGAATTTTCATGAGAGGTAAGATGATGTCTTCATCAGAAAAGGAGGAATTAAAATTGTTTTCGTGTTCCAAATCCTTGGTTTTTTAAAAAAACAACTTCCACTCGAACATCTCTCATTTGACGTTCTAATGAAGAAATTTGAGATTTCATCTCAATGATTTCTGAACGTAATTCAAAACTTGAGGATTTTGAAGATGAACTTCCAGAATTAAACCAATTTAATATATCTTTCATATTAAATGGTGTAACTGGAGATGCGAGGTAATTTTTTGAGATGTTGAGGAACTTTTTTATTCACCTTTAGAACCGTACAATTCTAAAAAGATATTTAGCTTTTATACAAAAACTAGCCATATTACAAAATGTAAGAAAGTAAAACTTTGTTTTTGAGATTTTTTCTTTTTTCTTTATTCTTTATAATTATAATATATAATAAATTTTTTGGGCCCTCACCAAAGTAGGACCTTAGGCGATCATGTACTCCTCCTATAGTCAAGGCAAGCAATGGTAGCTCTCTCCGATTTATCAAGCATCAGTTCGTCAAAAGAAGAACAGTTTGAATAGCACGATCCCTCCATTGCTCCATAATGGGTGATTATTGTTCTTGAGACGCAAAGACGTGGTTAAGAATTTCCTCTCTCTTTGTATTGAGGTTGAACTTAAAATTACTTGTGATAGAAAAATAGATGTTTGTACATTGATAAGATCCAACCCCACTTTTCTTTATTTTAGCGCTAGAGTTAGGTGACAAATATTTTTAAATTACTTGTTTTGCTAATTTATTTTTTCTAAAATCAGCTTTTAATATGTCCAAAAATGCTCGGAGTAGGAGACCTATGCTATAAGTCGTGTGAATTACAAACATATTATCCTGGTTTTTGCTATTCAAATTTACTTCTGAGTAGAAAGGACAACAAACATATATTCGTCTTTAATTTGGTTTACAAATTTCAACTCCTTCCATTCTCTTTTCTTATAAAAGTTCAAATAGTACGATCCCTCGTCATTTATGATGAAAGGGATGAATTTGTCGTTCTTGAAATTTGTACTTAAAAGTTGATTTTCGAAAGGAAATTGAATTTTTTAATGATTTTTTTTCTTTAATGATATTTTTCCCATTAAAATATCAATACATTTTTCTCTCTCTCATTTTCAGTCACACATTCTCTAATAAAATAATATTACACGTAAATAAAAAAAAATTTCCTTCTATTTAACCATACATTCTTCCAAAAATCATTATTCCAAAATACATTATTTTCAAAAATCTCATTATAATGGACAAAAAAAGGGCTCAGTGATGTTCACCTGTAGACCCCTAGCTTTGAAAAACATTATCCCAGCAAGAGCCTTGGCATCTTCTAAGGAGACACACCCGGCCAATCTTTTAACCTTTGCCGCCATAAAGAAAAAAAGTAAATTTGACACATGTTGGACAGATTTAAGCCTCATTTTGACAAATTTATAAATCAATTTATAAAAAAGAACGGAATAAATCCCACGAACTGCGTGAATGATAAATAATAGTTATGTATAATTGTGAGTATTATTTTATACTATTGTAATTTCTCTTTCTATTGAAGCTTATGTCTCAAAACACCTCGAGTCTTACTTCTAAATTTATCTAGATCCACAATAACAACTATATTAGTACGTTTTAAGAAAATATTTTGGAAATAATTTTGGTGAAAAGTACTGATATTATTTAAAAAGTAGGAAAAAATTATTAATACAGGTACAAGATTATTTTATTGGAAGAATGTGATTGAAAATGAGTTTTAAAAAAATATACGACTAAGTTACATACTAAAAGACAATTTTTGCTAAATCCGAACTGCATTCGATGAAACAAATCCCAAAATGTATTAAACATTATAGTATTTCCACCACATTTTAAACATGGTACATGAATAAAATGCCTCGAAAAACTACTTATCCAAGGCTGTATCCACAGTTTGCAGAGTTTTTAATCAAACAATGACAAAAAAAAAAAAGGTCCAAGCAACAGCATTTTACACAAGTGTGTGTTCTAATTTTTTTTCCGTTCAATTACATACTGTGTCTTTGGACCAAAAAGGATAAATACAATAATACAATGGAAGAGATTTTAACGTTCTTTAATACTTCCAATCCACCCTGCCAAACATGCCCATAGGTTCTTGGGAATGACAAATTAACCACAATGCCTAAAAAATTTAAACGACATATCGATAAGTAACATAACGTCCAGCAGTCTCACTTGGTCGGATAATTTTCACGACATGTCCACGCTTCAAACCATAATATCTTGCAATTGGGTCAGTAACCTGAATGCGGGGGAGCTGAAAGCAAAAACAACTACTTGTCAGCATCACAAGATGATAGCAAAGGGAAACAAAATAGTGAATGTGTAAAATGCAAGGATACTGACACACCATTAATAGTGGCGTAGTCAGAATTCTGGGTTTGGGGGAGAGGAAGGCAAAATAAGATTTATGGAATTCTGTAAAAAGGACAAATTATACAAATTAAAATTAAAATTTGGGGACTTAAAAGATTGAACCCAGAATGTCTACAACCGCAAAGAGAAGGCTTGATGACCACTAAGATATACTCACATTCATGTCAATAGCCTTTAGTTTTAATAATTAATACAATGTTATATATACACATATACACACTCAAAAATTCAGAAAATTTTCAAAAATGTTTTAAGGGACCAGTCGCCCCTCACCACCCCCTGTCCACCTATCCGCTCCTGACCATGAATATAGGACACTGATGGACAATTGAAGCATGTTTCGCTAAGGTTATAGAACAGTGAAAGTTAATTACATACATTGCTTGGATAACCTTCTCTCTCAGGATAAAAAAGTTACTTATTCTAAAAGGAACGTAACTTTAAAAATAAGCAATTTATTATTTCCAATTTTGATCAATAATAAATATTTTTTTGAAAAACACTTACACTTGCAAGCAAACTTTCTAAGCTTAGCCAACATGCTCAAGTTTGCAACAACTAATCCGTTATAGAGCATGATTCGCAAAGCTAAAAAAATGTAGAAATTATTATTTGGATAACTTACTTTATGTAAAAAAGTCACTTATTTAAGAGCATTGTCTTACCTTAGTGTCAAATTAAGTAACTCATGGAATATTTTCTCAAGTTTCCAAGTTACTTCTTTTCTACCTTTTCAGGCAGTAAGCCCTGCCCAAATAAACCAAGTAAAATGCAGCTTGAAAGCTCAGCCAAACATGCCCTATGTTCCACTTTGGCAAAATAAGTCATTTCAAAGCTTACTCATTTACTTATAAGTAAACTTTTTAAGCTTAGCCAAACATAGTTCAAGCCTAGATTCGCAATGAAAGCTCAAAAGAATTGGATTGGAACCATTCTTGGCTCATTAAAACTAAACAATAAAGACGTTAGAAGAAAGATCGAGAAACTTTCACAAACCTGTGTTTCTTTCACTGTGTATCTTTCTAGCAAGGTCTTCTTTTCTTCCAGAGTAAGTAACTGGTGCTCAGGAACAAGAACGTGCTCTTTTATGTTCACCAACAACTCTGCCTCCTGTATTATTGCAGTAAGTAGATGTTAGTGCGTTTGACATTCACTCCTTCAATATGTGTTTACACAACAATAAGTGAGTTGTTTAAAAACAATAACTTAAGAGTGAGTTCAGGAATAACTAAAGCAATCGATAGCACAGGTGAAAGGTTTATCAGTTTGACAGTTGAGACCTCCCTATTCGAAAAATTCTTTAAACTTATCGTTTGACATTCACTCCTTCAATATGTGTTTACACAACAATAAGTGAGTTGTTTAAAAACAATAACTTAAGAGTGAGTTCAGCAATAACTAAAGCAATCGATAGCACAGGTGAAAGGCTTATCAGTTTGACAGTTGAGACCTCCCTATTCGATAAATTTTTTAAACTTATAAAAGGGAAAATTGCAGCTTCGGTCCCCACCCTATCTATTTTGATGAGTCATTAGTCCCAATATCTGTCCATTTGACCATTAGAAGGTCAAAATTTCCGTGGAAAAGGCAATTATACCGGGCAATTATACCATTACTTTTAGTTTAAAAGATGGAAAAAAAATAAAAATAAAAAAGAATCCACCTCATCTCGAGGACCTGCTGGCTCCATTTTCTTCAATCTAATTTGTCGCCTACCCTCCAGCCCCCACCTCTTTTCCACCAAAACACCAGATCCAACAAAGAGAAGAATCCCAAGAAAGGCTATGACTGATCAATCAAAAGTCAAATACTAATCTAAGTGAAATTCTGCATTAATCTACTGGATCCACGTTCACATTTAAGTATGAAAAAAAAAATATTGCTTTCTTAAATTGTATTCTATCTCTTTTCTTCTATTTTATTGAGTGATGAATCCATCCATTATGCTTATTTTACAACATATGAATTGCCTTTCTATTCGTGTAAAATGTAGTACTAGATTCTATTTAGCAAATAGGATTGAACGTCTTTTTTCCCCCTTAACTAAAAGTAAGGATATAATGGCCTTTTCAACTGAAAATTAAAACCTTTAACAGTGGACGGGTTCTATTGGAGCTAAGGTCAAACAAAAATAGTTGAGGACAGTCCTGTATTAAAAAATTAGGTGAAGGACTGTTTTCTACAAACCTATATGTATATTAACTAAAAGAAAATTTGTACATTATAGTTTCATCTCAAAAATAAAAAATAAATAGAATCTTCGAACACTAATAGAAAATCTGAAACCTGTAGTGTGAAGAAAGTATCAATGATAACCTGGAAAACCTCCAAGTGAAATTTTGTAGATATTTCACTTATACAGGTCCGAGCAAAAGGAGTTAAATTCTGCTGGACAACTAAGATTGCTCGATGAACATCATCATCTTTCATGCGATTGGTATAAGTCTTCATTGTCTTAACACCAACCTTCGCCTCCTCAGGAAAGAACACGTATATCTGGTGACAAAACAGAAAAGCAAAGGTGAACTAGTAAATAGGTTGCACAAAGCATCTTCTATCACGAGTTTGAAAATACCAAAGAGAAACAAAATGAAATCATAAAACTGATTACTCTCAATTTGATTCAAATAAATAATAGTCCTACTAATACACCAATCTCTGTAATGAAGTATTAAGCAATCAAAGAAGTTCAAGAAAAAACAGTATCTAAGAAAGCCACTGATGTAGAACATAACACAGAATAGAGGGAAATACAAGAAATTGGAGAAGATATAGAAGAATTTGGCACTTCAATGTAATTCAAGTCTGTTTACAAATGTAAGGGAACAGAAGTTAAAATCAAATGAACGTTTAAAAAAACTAAAACCTTATGAGAATATTACACATTATCTAATCAAAACAAACATAACTTAAATCAAATTCTATTTTATAAATCTATATAAAATCCTATATTTATTCTTATCTTCAATCCTCATCACCCACCCAACATATCAAAAGCGCAAAACCATTCTTACCAAAAAAGATAACAGCGTTAGTTATATAAAGGAAGTGTGTTCAATTTGGGTTTTTCTAGACTTTTGACTCTTCAAGTGACTTTTATATAGGTCAGTGAGCTTTATCGACTTTTATAGACTTTTTACAAAACCGATGTAAGTCTTCATAGACTTCTATATACTTTTATTTAAAGATTTTATAGAACTCAGTTGACTTTTACAAACTTCAATTTTAGAGAAAAAAAAAGAACACTTATATTGATCAAATAATCCACAACGAACAGTAACAAAATTACATTTCCCATGTCAATAAAAATATTTTTAAAAGAATATAAATATATAATTCACATAAATTAGATAAATATATATATATATATACACACACAATTTCAACACTCTTTGAAGAACAAAAAGAAATCTCTAATGTTCAATTTATCAATATGTTTAAACTTGTAGAAACTAGAAGTTATTAAATTAAACAAACAACCAATAGATATAAAAAATTAGTTACAAATTAAATTATATATAAAAAATTAATTAAAAATTGATCTTCCTCGATAGAAAAATTGGATTTTTTATTTACAAATTGATACTTTTTCATAGAAAAAGAAGAAAAGACAAAAAAAATTAAGAACATTAAAAACAAAATAATAATAATGTTGAAGAGAGACAAAAATTCCATGTTTCTAGTGTTTGTAGAAGAAAGAAGAAATATTACAATGAAAATATTTTTTCTTTGTGAAAGCCTTGCAAAATCTTGGGTGAATCAAAGACTTTTATGAGATATTGTATTTGTACCTTTTGCTTAAAATTTAACACCTGAAGAAGTTATTAAAAGTCATTCACTTGATTAATACCCCAGGTCTTCTAAGGACTTTTAAAAAATCTTTTAAAGTCGACATTGAATATCCCAAGACTTTAATGAGAATACAACTAGACTTTTTAAATCTCTAAAAGTCTTTAAAAGTTTAGATTGAATACACCCCAAAAATGACATCCACCCATTTTATGGAGAAAATAATATTGGTACTGCACGCTTCTTCTTTCTGTGGCATATTAAATACAACAATTCCTTTCGGCTGAAGCAAGTGGAAGATGGTAGGGATGCACCTGTTTTCCTATAGAAAAAGGCTAAGACAATGTTTGCTGATTTATCCAGTTCTTACCCTTTTTAAAAGTTATTTTGAAATTTGTGGTCCTTCCATTACTCTATTCCTGTGAAGTTTACAACTAGTGGAGAAAGGTTCTGAGTATGCTCAATTGTGTCATACAACCAAACTCTACATTTCCAAAATTAAGAACCTACAGATTATCAACAAATAAGTGCACGATTCCTAATAGGTGTGAAACCATAAACCCTCTTAGATAAAGAAGAGAGAACAGCCACAAGTTCAAAGTCTTAATATCCTCTCCTGCTTATCTTCTTCAGCTATGTATCTTTTCATTGAAATATCATGCAAAGTATTCTCTCCCCATTTTACATGACAAGAACACCACATGACTGGGCAAATATCCAACTGAAATTGACTAGTTCCAAATACAAAATCCCCTCATATAATGTATTTTTTAACAAAATATAACTCATTTAAGTCTCCACTGTCGTCCGTTCACAAACGTCCCAGGAAATTTAGGAGCATGACTGCTCAAGAGTTAGCGATTAAGAAATCCAAAAAAGAAAAAATAAACTAAACTGAGAGAGAGAGAGAGAGAGAGAGAGAGAGAGAGAGAGAGAGAGAGAGCAATAAACACCGAAAAAGGTGCAATACAAGAGGCTTGAGGAATCATACAGAATAAGAAAACAAAGATCACCTATTAAAGAAATCCACTCAAAATTTTATCTGCTTATATAATTTCACTTGTAATTTGTAATACAACAATACTCCAACCAGATGAAAGGCAGCTACAGCATGTCCATGGGTCCATCACTGTTCAGAGTTTTAATGAATTAAAGAGCTTATTGACAGTATACCAAATCATATTCATAATAATATGATCATTTATGCAACTTAGAACGTAATATTCGAGTTGAAGATAAAATATTTCTGACAAACTAAATTCTTGATGAAAAAGAAATAAAAATATCACATAAAAGTAGACCTTTTCAGGGGGATTGCTGCGCAAGTCTTTGATAATAACAAGGTCCTCTCTCTTCATGTTCTCGCCGTACTTGCTAAGGAACTGATGCTTTGACATATCGATCTCGAAATCACTTACTATGTAACCCCTATCCCTTAGCATCTGCATCACCGTCTTCCTGATTCTGAATAGCCGTGTAATTTCCTCATCCGACATAACCATCTTCGCACTGCCAATAAAAAAAAAAAATACTCGGTCATAATTATACAAATTTTCTTCGAATGTAATTGCACCGTCTTTGCACTGCCCATTCGCAAAATTAGCAAAATACCCAACGGAATATTTTTTTTCAAAAATACCCTTTTGTGGTAACTGGGTAAATAAAAGATTATGCAAAAATATACACATTACCAGATTCTTTCCGCGCACCTGTGGATTCCCCAAGTAGGTGAATGCTGTGCGGACGACGGAGAAATATGGTTTCTGGAGTTTTGGTACAAAATTCAGCGACCAAACTGATATATATATATATATATATATATATGCATAAAAGCGCTCCTTTGTTATTTATCATTGAAGCCCATACTTTGTCCAATTCTATAATTTAGGCTCAATTCTTCTAGAAATTTTCATCTTATAATCGCAAAGGGCTCCGTCGAAAATTTTTGGGAGTCGTTAAAAAAACCCAATTTACCGTCCTGTTTAATTAATCAATTATTTTCAATATCAATTCGAATTTTTAAAATAATATTTAAATTGAAAACATAAAAATAAAATATAATAAAATGAACCGACAGGGAAGTTACGCGGGGTGTGATCGAAATTGAGAATTTTGTCATTCTTGTGGGACATAAGATAAATAACAGGTAGAAGTTATCAAACTACTATTGAAAAAAAAAAAAGGTTGAAACCCAATCTTGAGGGCCCTCCATCGACCCTGCCCTGGGCCATTGTG
>CAIGRP010045453.1:0-17409 GCA_903798385.1 Fraxinus cuspidata
AAGACAAAAAAAAAAAAAGAGTCATTAACTACCTTATGATACGATGTACCAAAAAGGAATGATGTAATCAAATAGACTATGCCTATTTCAACGACATCTTTATCTAAAGTGTCAGTAAACAAATTTACAAACACTTTTTGGACCTCTTGTTGAGATGCTTTGGTGATCTTTGAAGTATTGTTCTTTCAAACGACTCTTCATTCTATATCAGGTAAAGTCACAATTTCCAATACATTTAAGCCCCAATATTGAACAAAACTCTTCAACTGAAAATTTCACAAATTTGTCACATATGTTGNAAACGACTCTTCATTCTATATCAGGTAAAGTCACAATTTCCAATACATTTAAGCCCCAATATTGAACAAAACTCTTCAACTGAAAATTTCACAAATTTGTCACATATGTTGAACCACATTTCATTTGAATTAGGTTGCTTAACTTGTTTAAGCAACAACTGGTGTATCAATTGTGGTTGCAATACCATTTCATTCAAATCAATGAAGCCATCAAAACATTTATTCTTAAATAAAGTCCTCTTATATGAACTAAAATTTTCATTTAATTGTGTTATCACCTCGTGTGGAGATAATAATGTAACTTTTCCTTTGAACTAACACGAGTGGAGAATTAACAAATTTCAATCCTTCAAAAAGAAAAAAGATAAAGTTAAAATAAAATTCAACAAAAATACATGCATTAGAAAAGTCTGTAACATATACGTTTGTAACATATTAAAATAACTGAAAATATGTTTATAATATACAACAATTAAAAGAGTGCATACACTCAAAAAGTGACAATAAATAAATAAAAAAGTAACATAAAGTTAAAAAAAATGACAATGTCAAAAAAATGACGAAAACTAAAAAAAGTGACTTAAAACCGAAGGCCTAAGCATGAGTGTTAACTCATATTTGCCTAGATTCAAGTGAACCTCTAAATAGGTAATGCAACAACAAAATAACATCCAAGTTAAGTCATGATCATTCAAATTGGTAAAAAGTAATAAACATGAAGACAATCTAATTAGAAGTTGACCACTTATAATACTACAAGATGACATAAAACTCTCTTCTACATGCAAATATCAGTCAATGTAAACGTATGCATTGCATGAATCACTTTTGACAAACACTCAAAAAATAGGAGTCAATAATCAAAACATTGTAAAATATAATCACAAACATCACTATTGTTTTTTTCTTTTCTCTACTCTTAAGATTCCCTCAATCTTTAAATCTCATTTATTGATTTATGGCAAGCTAAACATAAACGAAATTCCAAAATGAGCAAAAAATCCACATTACAGCAATAACAATCCCTCATAACATGACATGTGAAGTCTATTAAATTACAAAAAAAAGGACTAAACGTCATGGGTAAACTAATTATTACAACATTCAAATTTGTCATCGTCTAATCACATGCAAAAAATTGTGTTGTTTTACACCATCCAAGACATAAATTTAATTAAATATAAATTTCAAGTATTATTATCATATATAATGCATTTAATCAGAAAATCAGGTTGGGTTTTGGTTTTACCAATTTAGGACATAGTTAATACCTTCTTAAAATGTTTAATTAATTTAAGGGGTATTAATCAAAACACTTTAAAAAGGAGGGTATAGCGCCTAATTCTCTCTCTCTCTCTCTCTCTTAAAGTATTAGCCCACTTTACTTTCTTGGCCCATCTTATATTAGTCCTATTATTATATATGGCCATTACATGTTTGAGAGAAACATGTGTGTGCTATTGAGAAACCTAGGCAATCGTTTTCCTTTTTGCTTTCTTTCTGAAACCGTGAGTTATGTGAACATTGCCTTTTTCTCTTTTTTCTTTGTGAGTTGCAACCACCATATTTCCTTTGTGGGTTCTAATACTTGGCAACCAGTAGTATTCCTTTGTGGGTTGAGGAATCTAATTGAGTTGGTGTTTGATGTTGGTTTGGAAAGCTGAACCTGCACAATTACACAATCAAAGGATCTTGGCAAGCATTTCAGTCACAAATTTGTATAAGAGCGTAGGTAGTACAAAGCAGTAGCAGAATCGGTGGAAAAACCCTTGAAATTTGAACTTGTAATTAAGATTTTTGATCGATCTAGAAATCTGGTAAAAGAACGGAGGGCATATTCTGGAACCTGACGCCGATGTGAAGTCAATGGTGCGAAGAGTGAGGCACGTGCAACCTCCAATAAGATGATGCGTGAGGTCCACGCGTAGACGCTGAAGCAACGCTGCGTGGCTTACTTCTGGCATAACTTTCTGAAGGCATATTGTTCCAAAATGTTCTACAGAGGTGTTCGCTTTTTGTTTAGTGCAATACGCTAATTCTGAACTATTTTGCCCTTATCCATTCAATTTTTTAGTTTTATTGATTGTGTCGTTGCAGTTGCTGAAAACTTTACGGAGAATAACGATGCCCTATGTTGACCTATAGATGATTATAATTTTAGAGTATTGATTATAACAAACAAGTCAATCTTATTTACTAACAAATTGAATTCAAGTGATTATATGTTTTCAAAGCATGCGAAAGAAAATTTATCGATTGTCGTCTAAAGATCAAAATCTATCATCACAAATCGAATTCATGAAAAAAGTCAAGATCGAAGTCACACATTCAAGAATTTAAGAGCTAAAATTCAGAGCAAGATCAAAGACTTGATTTCTTAGCTAAAGTGTAAATGTACTAACACTTTGATATTTGGTATGACTAGCCAATAGAGGAGGTCCGCTGGAAGTTTTCAACAGTCCAAAATTTGATTGTTCTTACCTCTGAGTTTTATTGTACAAACGTCTATATTGGTCATCCAGGCAAAAGGCGATCGACCGGACGAGTCATCTAAACTCCAGATTTTTTGACATTGTGAAATCTATAAATTCATCTACTTCTTGCATTCAATACAACATTCTTCAAAAGCATCAAAGTGGGATATCTTTTAAAAGATTTCTTTAAACTTGCATTTATTTAATTTATTTCTTCGTATCAAAAACTTCAATTGGTTCAAACTCTTAAATAGTTATCTTCATCAAAAGTTTTCATCTCTTTCTTTTTGTACTAAACTTATTTCTATTACTGATGAAAGAGAGATATTTTGAAGATGATTTGGAATTCAAAATTTAATTGGTTCTCAACCTTAGATAACTGTGAATATATGATTACTTATCACTCTTCATCTGCAATTTGTGATAAACCGGTGGCGAGAGCTCTAATTTCTTAAAATTGAATCTTTTTATCGTGTTAATCTCAGAAGACAGGGATTTTCCACAATCAATCGGGTAAAATTTATTGTGGTTTTGTATTAACTTGTTATCATCTTTGTATATGAGATTATAGATTGTGATTAGATGTTTCACCATATGTTTGTTCCTTGAAATTTATATCAGGCTGTGTTCTGGAACTGATTTCAACCAAATTGCTATCTGAATGTGGAATTTTCACTCCTCATAATTGATGTTAGGAAACATATAGTTGTAAACTTGCAATCAAGACTATTGTTGAAATCTGTTGGGTCTTAATTTTGAGAGCACAATTCTCGTGGAACAACTAGCATCTTTATTTATTTATTTATGAATCCATGTCTGAATATGAATTAGATGCAGCATATCATGGCCATGGAGAAACAAATTTGTTGCAGTGTATGTAACGTGTTTATAAAACCATTCAGGTAGTTCCGAGTAACCTGTAATCGAATCACTTCATGATATGTAATATTTTCACACGATTTATTCTGTTTGTCCGAGAGAAAGGGGAATGAAACCTTCATGTTTTTCGAACCCATGATCATTTCTGAATTACCTATAATGGGAAGCATGCTGTGTATATACTTCATATTTCCACTTGATTTTCCTAAAGGAGTGTTATTTGGCGTCATATGTTGGATTTGTTGTTACACTTGGTGATCATGCACAATGGAAGATCGACAATTGCTAAACGCGTTATGAAATATTTCCTCCTAAATCCAAGAGGCAACCAGGCAGTCCTAAGAAGACTAGGAGATGGACTAGGATGGAGTGAATAAAAGCAACAATATGTGGACGGTGTGGCGGGAGGGGGAACAACAAGCGAACATGTAAGGAACCACTCCCACTTTGTCATATAGGCAAGCGTAAACGAGGTTCAGCGGTATGATTTAAATACCAAGATTTGTGATATTGCGCTTCACATCACCTGACGCTATAATGTAGTGAAATTGTTATCTTGTGTTTGTAAATATAGTATTCATGTCCTATATCTATATGGAAAATATCTATTGTATAGCTTTCATGTCCTCTGTTCTCTACTTAAAGGCATGCTTTCCATGAAAAATTTTAAGGTCAGAAGTGTTTCTAATAAACACACACATACATGGTTTATTTTCACTGCACACCATGATGTTATCAAAAGATGCAAAGTCAATACGCTAAAATTCCATTATTTTTAAGTTGATGAAAGTAATAACAAAAATAAAATATATGAAAGACATTTGAATAGAAGCAGAATTGCAAGTAGGAAAGCCGGGATTCAAATATATACACCATTTTATGGAATGTAATTCGAATCAGAACTGACCTTGCTCCACAGATGCCAAAAAGCACAAGATCCCTAAGGTATTGCTGCCTATGATCAAGGTCAATATCCTTAAATACCAAGCCCAATATGTAAACAAAATCACAATCAAGAGTGCGAGAGTTTAGTCCACCTGAAGTTTGATATACATCACTTCCAATTTACAATGTGAACTTAAAACTGTGTGTTTACTGCATTTGAGTCTGAATGAGACAACCATCAGACAGAAAATGTCGAACTGTCTTTTTGGGTGAAAAGGAATGAAGGATGTCAAACCATGTTAACTCTACAGAATAAAAGCTAGGGTGCATTTATTGTATTACAAGAGTTCTTTAATTACATTTTTTTTTTTTTTTAAGAAGGATTCTACAAGTCGCAGCAAAATATTTCAATGAAAATTATTGATAATGAAGCTGCATGCTCAAACTGGAATTTAAAGGACTGAGAAAAACGACTACTTGATAGAAAACCATCCAAGAAAATACAAATAAAAAATAAATAAATCTTACTTGCATCACAACACCAGCAACAGCAGCAGCACACTGGGCTGCTTCAGCCCAAGACTGCATCTCCTGATGTGCATCACATAGATGCAGTAACCACATTATGTGAAGATCTGGAACTGGAGCAAATGCCATTGCAAGTTTGTAAAAACTCTCTGCAGCAGCGTATCTGTCCACATTCATGATGGATGCCTAAACAAATTCAACATGTCTTATTAGTCAACTTAAGAAGTCGTATAACATATCTGTACAGTGAGTGTGGAGGTCAAGATATACCAGAAGTGTGTGCTCCAGACTAGCATCAAGAGCCAAAAGAAGACTGTCTGAGAGAAACTTCACTTCTGACCAGGACCAAAGGTTCTCTAATCTCTCAGAAGTAGTGACAAGTGCATTTTGAGGAAGACCACACTCTACTAGTATGCTGAAACTTTTTGATTCATCTGCTATTTCCACCAGTGATTTTTGAAGACGACATGCTTCTCCACTTTCTTCAAGTGTTCCATTAGATCTCATCTGTGTCACTTGCACTTCAGACATCAACTCTGATAATGTAATAGTTAGCACAACTCGTAGTCTTGCTGTGTGCATAAAGTAAGAGAAAGAACACTGCAAAAAAGAAATGTGATTAAATTCTAGAAGTTTTGAAGTAAAATATAATTGGGGCAATAAAAAACATATCATAAAAACTCAATAAGCATACCCGAACAAGTATCTGAAGCCCAATAACAGCCCTCTTCCTAATATTTTCATTCCGGAAAACTGCAAGGCGAAGAAGATGGAAAGAAACTTGCTTTAGGAAACGATCATTTTCCCTTGCCATTAGCGTCGCTCCATGAAGCTCAAAGGACCTATTAAACACCGGAAAGAGGGCTTTCCAGAAAACCAGTGGCTGATTACGTGAAAAGACACTCGTAAATATAGATGTAACGCAATCAAGTTTTCCATAATCAGTGGCAATCGTATGAGATGCTAGAGTCCCTGAAAATTTATCCAATATTTCCAAAACTTGAAGACTGACAGCAGCACTCAGGTTTTCTTCCCAAAGTTCCTGAGGTAAAAAAGAAAATACAATGAGCAACCAAATGCCGGAGAGAAATGTAACATGAACACCATAACTAATTCAGGACGCTTTCAGCAAAAGGTAAAGAAGCCAATATTCCTGAAAGTATATTTCAACAATCAAATAAGAATGCATAGAGGTATCAGATGTCTAAGACTATTCCTACACCTCAAAATAAATGTCTGCTGTACTAATGATGATAAAATGGTCGATCATATTACCATCACAGGCAAATATAAAAGCTAACATAGAAGTTCAAAAATTAATGCTATTTATCTCGAAGAAGACAACTCCCTACCAGTTTTTGCCTTAATATTGGGTGCAAAGATTCTCTTAATGCTTGGGTTGAAGCTCCAATTCTGGATGATTGGGCCTGAGCGAGAGCTTCCCTCAAGGAATATGGTTGACTAGGTGAGCTTAGTTGGGAGTTGACTCTTTGCCAGAAATACTCATTTTCAGGTGTCCCCTGAGGCTGCATTAGTCAAGCATCTTTTAATCATTAAGGGCAAAAGATATAAACTTGTGACTGAATATGCCTTGACAAAAATAATTACATTGAAAACGTAAAACATACTCCAATTTCTTGACGTGCAGCCTCTGACACATAGTGGTTAATTGCAGGGGAAAGTCTCTCAGAATACTTTGGGGACAAGGGTTTATCTCCTAGTGTGCTGCGAGAACTACTGCCGATAAGCATGCCGTCATCAGGTTTTCTGTGCTGTACAATGCCATTTAAAATTAGGATACTGACTGTCACTGAGAAAAAGAAATGAGTGATAAAGATGAAATATGAATCCATAAAAACAACATTTAAAGGGAATTAAGCATTATTATGTTATTGACTTGAGAGAGTGTTCATCAAGTAATTTTACCATTTAAAACATCCACATATCATTAAACTCTCAAGAGTTATCTCAACTTACCAAGGAAACATATAACTGGGTTTCTCAAACATTCCCTCTTTTACGTAAATCATGACTTCAAAATATACTTAGATTGCCAAATTGCATCATTAAGTTGTATTTTAATTTTGTAATATGTAAAGGAAATGAAAAAACTTAGAAACAGAAGAGAGGCCTCTATCCACTATGTAAATCTTAAAAAAGATCCTGAGAGATGACCATAGGACCATTTTATGTAGAGTTTTAACGCATCGCAATCGTATACCCTATATATGGTTTGCGTGAAATACGCAATTCATACACCCCACCCTTAGGAGGGGTTCCTTTAAAATATGATTACTCTCCCTTCACAAAGAATAAATGCTTGCTGTTTGTGGTGGGGGTGGTGGGGGGGAGCACCGGTCCAACCACTGATGCTATGAGAGATAAGCTGAGAGGCATATTCGACATTCCGTGTATGAATTTTTCTATGGGGAGACACTATGAAATGATCCGTTCATGACCGATGGCATACAACAGGCAACAGCCATTTGAAAGGGAGAAAGCTCTTTTGAACATACACTAGGATAGCGTATTTGTGTTGGATACGTGTCGAATATCGATACTCCTCGGACGCTCTACCATGTCAGTTTTTTCTTTATCAGAAATATTATATATTTTTAGCCCAAAATTATTATTAAATAACAAAAAGGCACTCATATTTAAAAATAATAATTCAAGAAAAATTAGTAACAGTATAAAACTAAATTATATATAAATGAAGAATTTTAAATAATTTAATCAACTTGTCGACAACGTGTCATGTCAATATTTTTTAGAAAATCATGTGTAAACATGTATGTGTCGATGCATCACAGGGAGAAAGAGAGGGTCAATAAACATCTTATAAAACACACAGGGATGGATGTTTCTTTCATATGACAAATCATGTTGGGTGTTTGCAAAACTGTTATCGTGTCAATGCTCAGTGAACTCATGTAAAACCATCGAGAAATAACTGCAATAGAAAATATAATGTAACCTCAAAACTGCTCAAGCTGTCCTCCAAGAGTTTGAAAAATAATCTGGTACGAGCAATGCTATGCTGCCAAGCCTTGATAAGAGAGGCATCATCCAAGTTTCGTATGATTTGCAAGATAATAATCAACACTTCACGCTTTTCAATTGAGCTCAGATTGTAGAAGACAGGCATTTCATCCAGGATCTGCATCAATAGATCAAATAAGGAAATGATATAACAAACTGAAAGCAAGTATAGAAGCAACCTGATACGCAGCTGGGCAAACCTTTCTGCATATCTGCACCTTTTGATGCACTATATGCAGTATCAAAACAAGGGTAAAGTAATGTGAGGAATAAAGACAGACCTTGAGAAGAAAGGGGAGAGAATCAAGAGAAATTAGAGGAAGATATATGAGTTTATTCAATAATCAAGTACAAGTACTACAATACATAAGCACTCTTTATATAAGGTTTAAGTAACCTAATTTAGGTAGGAAAACAAGAAAGAAAATATATAAAATACTATAAAACCAATAAAATAAAACCCTATTTACATTTTTTTAAAATAAGTATCTAAAGTGGTAAGTATTCCAAATAATATATCTAGTAAGATCTCCATCATATCTCCTCGCTTGAGAGAATCGATTTTGGCTAGATAGTTTGCAACTTCTTATTCAATGAAGGCAATTTTTCTTACTGACCATATGATGGACAATTGAATATACAAATCATCCTTGATAATATCATCTAACCAAGGGGCACAATGAGATCCTAATAGCAACAAATCGTGCAAATCATCATCAACAAAGGTATCAACTGAAACTGCATGAAACCACATAATGAGCCGAGATGCTAATGAACTGCTGCTAAGCATTTGATAGGATTTTTTTCAGAAAAGCCTTGTTTCTCCAATTATAACATCACTAGCATACTGTATTATTGTACTTTCATGTGCAAAACTTTACAAATAGCAAGCCTACAAACCACAATGTACAAAACTCACTACTGAGAACCTTAACAAGCAAGAAAATTACACACCTGGCCTACAAGGGGAAAGTATAATTGAGCTATATATAATTTATCTTCAGACTTCTGGTAACGAACATCAAACTCGTGCTTGCACAAAAGAACCACCAAAGTTCTAGCTGCCTACAAATGCCGAAAAGAAAATGTTGTAAGAATTTAGGAAATTGATTCGGAGAGCCTATTCACGAAATCAAATGAAAGATGTTCACCCAGTGCAGAAAATTCTGCTGTGAGATACAGATCTCTCATGCAATATAGCACTCACCTTGGCCCTCATAGATAAATCATCATGATCCCAAGTAAGGAAAATCTCTTGTATTAGAACAGATGAAAGGTAGTTCCTGCAATAAAGAAAAATAACAGGTCAGGCACATCTGAACATCTCCACAAGTAGTATGAGGTCAAACTTAGTTATTAAAACCCAGATAAGTACAAAGTCAAACACAAATCTGACTAATCGAAATAGATCAACTCTATAAAATTATGCAAACATAAACATCACTTAAAAAATAAAAAAAGGTGGACATAAAAACATAAAAAAGAACCAATAAAAGTGTGAGCCATGGAGCCCAGTGAGACCATTCATGGCTTGATTCAGCTTATCAGCTACACATCCGAGAGGAAACTTGCAGAAGAACTAGAATACTAACACTCCCATGACCATACTTTCATGATTTCTTTGTTTTAAAATAAATTTGAAATGTCCAGGATAACATAATACAGGTTTAGGTTGATTTGTATGAAATATTAATCTATGGTAAATTTCCTCAACTGTGAAGGATAACTAGTAATCTGAACCCACACTTCATTGAAAATAAGTGAAGATTTTGCAAGCCAGCACATTTAAGGTAGCCATGTTGGTGGTAGATGAATCTGGTGTGCATATTGCGCTGAAAGAGAAATGTGTGTCCTAAAAGTTCTCCAAAAAAACATGAGATATACCAACAAACAAGAATCCTGATCTTGAGGTGAAGAATGATGCAAAAGCATATGCATGAATACCTGAATAATTTTAACGTAAAAATGGCATGCAAAGTAGTTATGTAGAAGGCATGATGATAAAGAATTACAATCCATACCTATCTGAAGGGTCTCGTCCAGGCATTTCAACAAAAAGATCGTGGTCACATAAAATTTGCAAAAATGAAAGCTTGCAGTCATGCAGCACCGAATGGCACACCCCAGAAAACTTGTCTAGGTATAAGGACACCTATAACAGCAACAAACAGTTCCACTTATTGCCAAACTGCAAAATGTAAAACTAGGGAAAGGAAGTGAATTAAAAGAGATGGCTCAGTGCTTTAGTTTGAGAAAAGAAAGCATAAACATATAGAAAAGGAAGAAAACCAAAAAGTTCAAGATGAGCAGCGCAACATATAATTGGATTTTGCCGACATAAAATTTGGATACAGCATGTTATGATTCAATGATTAATTCCAACCTACAAGCAGCAATTAGTAACATAAAACAGAAAAAGAAAGCAAGTAAAGATACACGATTTATAGTGGTTCACTCTCAATGTGGGAGCTATATCCACTTGCATCTACAGGATTCCACCATTACGAGAAGAAGAAGCTTACACTATGTTTGAGTGTGTTTGTTTCTAAACACGAGCCTTTGTGTTACGTTCTCTGTGTCGAAAAAAGAGCTCACCCAAATACCCTCTATATTGGGAGGAAATCAAATCATGGTCAAGGGGAAAAGTATACAATATAATTAGGCTTCATTTATGCAACATTCAACTCATAATAAGCTCAAAATAAAGTTTGAATTGCTTGTAGAGAAATCTAATGCCAAGTCATTTGTAATCCTTGGATTCAATATAAGTTTTTTCCTCTATTCCCTCCCCTCTGGGCATTTTAGATCAATAAAGTACAGAGACATACAATTCATGCACTTTTGGTAAGTTTACGCCCATGTATAGGTAAAATGGCTTCATGCATGGGTTGTATCCACCTGATGCCCTTATATTATAATCCATTTATATATCTTACAATCCTAAACCGGGGGAGAATGGGACAATAAATCTTTGGATGACCCGAGAGGTGCAAGAGATACTTGTATAATACCGGGCCAAAGACGTATCACCTCAAACAGGATAAAAAGAGTTTCACTCAGTTAATAACGTGGCAATTGCCCCATTCGGTACCAAAAGTGATAATTAAAGTCGGAATGCTGTCACTAGAATGGACCAAACAAAGAGAAGTGATCTATGCATAATCATTCCAGGTCCACGCATGATTGAGTTGCTTCTAATAAAATTTATAGAATCTAAGCTGGATGAAAGACCAAAGAGAAAAGGACAAGAAATCACTGAACGAACTACAGTCCGCAATGGTTGGTTCATCAAAAGAGAAGAGAAATCTATAAGGACCCACCTTCAAGTATTTGTGCTGTAATTTATAACTTTAAAGGCAATAGAATCTCAATGCAGCAAATAAGCAGTATTTCTTACTTGGGAGACTCAAATGAAGAGGAAAAAATTACGGATCAAATAATGTTTTCTGAGAGAAACTGCCTAAGGTTTCATGCCTGATGGCAGATGTGGATTTCCAATATATCAAGGGGGTATCAGTTGGTTTTTTGGACAGAAAGAATAACATTTTTTTAAAAGGAATGGAGGATCCACGCAAAATAACAAATGCTTCTTTTCCACATAACCCACTCTTTCTGGAAAAAGTGCTATACTGCCACTTGAATGTCATCACTGATTTTAGATGATTTGTGCATTATAGAGAGAATAATATTATTCCTTTATCATTTAACTTCATAACCAGAATTCATGCTCTTGGTGCATAATAAACCTATCAAAAGGAAAAGTGCAATGTTATTATACTTTGCTAATAAAAAAGTTTATCATAATTTGCTATAATATGGTTCCTTTGAACTGGTTTTCCTTCAAAAATTTTGGAAGTAATTACCTATGTTGAATTCCCTATAATCATATAGAATGTATGTTGTCAGCATGAAAGACCAAGTGAACTCCAGGAACTCCATAAGAAACATACCAGCTCAAAAACTTGGCGAGGCTCAATTATTGACAAAAGATCATAACAAAAGAGGGCCAAACTACTGTTCAGATATTTGGCCAATCCTAGACCCTTTTTGCAGCGCTCATGAACTTCTGTTAACAGGCAATCATACAATTGCATTATACATCTGAAAACACCTTCTTTCAACTGCATCGGTGGAACATCATCACCTACATGGAGAAAACAGACGGAACAAACACAGGAGATCAATGAAGATGTGAAATGTCTTTGTGCAGATATAAGGTCGTAGAGAAAATATATACAGCAGTTTCTAATACAAAAGTACCTAAAAGTTCTTTCCATGAGACCATTTCATAAAATTAGTTTATAGTTTATACTACAGAAGTGGATAAAAGTTTAATACGTTCTCACATATCAAGATATGAGTAAAGCCAAAAACATAAATGCTAGTTGGGCGCATGATAAAACGAAAGATAAGGACAGAGAAGGAAACATATATATGACCAAATTTATTAAACACCGATAACCATCAATATGGGGAAATCTTCAGGGTAGTTTAAGAAGTAAGTATTAAAGTATAATTTTTGACCAGGAATCACATAAAATTGACAGGGTAAAGAGTTCCTCACATGTTTGTAAGTATAATATTAAAAGAGGAATACTGATCAGTAAGCAAAACTAAATTTCAACCAATATATACACCAAATTATTTTTTCTCAGTCAGAAAAGGATCAGCGATATGAAACAAGTGATTGCCCGGTTAGAAAATTAGGATATGGAAACAATTGAAGATACAAAACTGAGGAATAAGCAGTTACCCAAAGAGAGATTGTGACTGAACAACCGAGTCTGCTCCAAGGCCATTGATTTGACAATTAACTCAAGGAAAAACCAAGCCATTGCCAAGACATCATCATAGACTGGTCCAACACGGTACCCTTTAGCCTAATATTCAAAACCAGTGTAGAAAAATAAAAGCAATGAGCTTCATTCCCATGTCTAAAATACAATCATCTAATATGAAGGACACAAATCAACCTGAAAGAAAATCATATAAGTATGTATCAACTGATACTCAATGGTTTATTATGTATAAATGGATTACTTGAGAAGATTATTTAAATACATTGAACATGTAAAATACAGAATGTGATCAAGTCTGATTAAAAAATTATGGCTAGAGATCCGATCTTTGAGTTTCTTTATTTCAAAAGGACAAAAACAAATTGAGTATCAAAATTACCTTACTACGGGCCAAACTTCCCCACACTGTGGACAAACCAGGATACACAGGTGGTTGACGACCACCAAAATCATCAAAAGCATAATCAACATAGTTTACTAGGAAAACATTTCTTTCACCTTCATCAACTGATTCCTGCTGCACCCTGTAGAATACCACATAATCATAAAGCCATTGCCAAGATTTCTAATCATGGTTATAAACCATACCGTGTTAAAATGTTAACCATAGCTCTGAAGGCAGCAACCTGAATGTTGGAAAACAAACATTAAACCACTAGTATGCTACCAAAACATATTTTTAGAAGGCAACTGATACATGTAGTGAAAATAAGTAGTGGGGAAACTTTAAATATGAAAAAGAGGAAACAGGAGTAGAAAACATTGCTAAGTTCTGTAAGTTGACCTGTAGAGTCTCTCCACCATTGCCAATGAGATGGAGAAGCATGTTTAAGATCGGCTGAAGAAACTGAATCAAAGCTGTAGAATCAACATTCTTCAGACTGTTAATGGCCTGCAAGAAAAATCACAGGGACTTCAATCTTAGTCACTATTAAGAAAATTCAGCAAAGTATTAGAATCAAAAAAATGATATGAGAACAATTCATCACAAATCTAGAGACAAAAATACCAAGAATTCTTTTTAACCATTTCAGATATTAATCCACTGTATGCAAAGTAAATCATTGAATCGTTGGTCACTCGTTCAGTTGACAAGAATGGTTACCAAATAGGGGCTAACTATAATCAATCCTTTTGGGCCTTTTGGCAATAAATTTTATTTTATGAACCACTAGACATCGAGTTAATGGTTAGATCACTTAACATTGGAGCAACACCCTGAGGTTCATTGCTGTTTCAACTTCAGTAGCTCTAAGAATGAGAAGTTCTGCAGCCAAAATAAAATAAATTTCTAAAACAGCTAATAAATCATAGCTAATCTTATAGAAAAATTAAGTGTGTCAAAAAAACCAATAGGATATTCTTTTAACTTATTACCTTTCTGATGAGGTACTCTCTATCATGAGGACTTCATATAGAAGAAATTATTTTAGAAAAAATCTCAAATCTAAATGTCCAATCAGGCAAGTGGCCAGTAAAAGGGAACATATACAAAGGGGCATCAAGCATATTGGTGGGCAATTGTAGTCATACTTGCAGAGGTGAGTCAGCTGTTACAAAAAGCTAACCACAGAGTATTCCAAGAGCTTTGACATAATAAGATAGCACCATAACACTACATGTTCTCTACAGCAATATACTGTTCTTAATCATAATTACTTAACTCAGTGAACTAAATGCAATTCATATCAAGGGATTTTTACTAGAATAAAGAAAAATATAATTTTTTTAATTTAAATGCATACAACAAGAAGCTAAGGCTTATCCATAAAAAAACATGGGATTGGATAGAATTTACTTGCATAATAGAAAATGAAAATCGTCTCAAATATAATGCAACCAGCAGCTAATTTCTAAGGCTTTTTCACTATTCAACCATGAGATACTGTTTCCTGTCTAAATCACGGTTCGCAAGGGAATTATTTAGCTCCTCAAATATGGACTTGATTTTGTTCTAGTACGATGTAGGCCTTGATGTGCTTTTCATGGTTCATTTGATAAAGGACAATAAATAAATAAATAACAATAGAGCCACAAAAAACAAACCTCAAGAAGCTCAGATCCCCAAGGTGGACTTGTTCTAAGAACGTGCCTGTCATACTCAAGGAAAAAGTCTCTGATGCGCTCACTAATTGGGTATAACGATGAACATAGTCGTAGCCTAAGTCTAAATACATTTTTGCCATCCTCCAAGTAATTTACCCTCTCCTGCAAGATAGACCACGAGTCAAACACAACAAAATCAGCAACAAAAACAATGCCCCTGTTTGAATCTCATTAAAATGAGATTCTCATGGGACATCACATTTTTCTACAGTATTTTTATTGTTTAAAAATTATTCAAGTTCAGTACATTTGTCATACTTTGGAAAATATCATTTGTGCCATTGAATCCAAGTTAGGCAATTTTACCCTTTCTCTTTTTCCATAATTCCAAAAATACACTCCCTTGTTTAACCCTGCCATTCTCATCACTTTTGCAAGGGTGAAATGGGAAATCAATACATATTAATTGCCACTTCATCGTCCATTAGTCAACAAATGCAATGTGCAGCTAACCATTTTTCAAATGTGTGGACCCACACTGGCATAAAATGCAAATACATTTTTGGATTTTAATGGAGCCCAAACACACGCAATGTGAGCAAATTAAAATAATAAAAAAATACCATGTAGATGACATAATCATCTAATACTCCTTTCCCTTCAAGAGGCAAATGAAAGTTGACTATACCGTCTACCCAATAAAAGAAAATTACATTTTATCAGAAAACACCTGGAGCCAATAAAGCCAAATATAAATAATTTTTTTTACTAATGAAGAATCGTTAATACACAAAGTGAGATATCTGCCATTGATGCACCAAATAATAAAGAGGAACCGACAACCCATATACCAGGAGTAATTGCTTCAACTCCCCACTAATATAAAGCCCCTAAACAATGCAGTAGCAATAACAAAGAGAAGCTGACACTCCACTGGTAAAAACTTAATTCATGATGACCGATTTTCCAGCTATGACACTGACAGGGAAGAAACTTGTCATGTGTCAGATACTTTCTCCTAAAAGAAGAGGGTACAATCTGCTTGATTGTTTCTAGTACCTGGAATGAGTTCCTCAGTTGACGGGCAAGTTTGTGTTAATATCGATGAACCATTTTTAAGTTTTCACAATTAGGCCACATAGACAGATATTTCCACCGCAATACTGATGAGGAAGAAACTTGTCAAAGGATCAAATATTTTTTTCTAAAAATGGAAAAGAATTATATGGCATACACTAGAACGCTTAGTGTTAGTGATAGGATAAGCCAGTAAAGGGGAACATATTGCATTCAAATTCATGCATTTTGAAACTTGAATATTTGTTTTGTTCGTTATTGTTTGTATATATTGTAACTTCTAGTACTCTCTGTCCAATCTTGAGTGTTCACCATTTTCGTAAGAAATTTTTTTATCACCATCCCTTTAATTCGATTAATACTGTCGTCCCATTATTCAAAAACTTTACACAAACCCTGATTACCTGACAACATTTTCATCTTGTTCACACTCTTTCCAACACTCGAAGGACAAAATGATTTTTACTTGCACCATTATCCCCTTACGACTAGGTGCTGTAGCTATACATGTGCCACCCGCTCCCTCTATTTTCCTTCACTCTTTTTCAAGGGGAAGATCCAGCAACCCATTCACACTAGATTAAGTCAAGTTAACATAGCATTCTATTAATTTATCACATTAACATAGCATTCCATTATATAACATGGTCATTATTTAATAATAAATTTTGAAGATTTATAACATTTTAATGAATTAATGTATACTATTAATTAGCTATGTTTTACTTGAATTGTAAAAGTACATGTTTATATGTAACATCTTATTTTAGTTTATAAATTTACAAATATGAATCTTTATTGATAAGTTTGCTTTTGCTAATATGTAAATTATGTATACATAATATATATAATTGATTAAAAACTTTAATCGTTGATTACCAAATTATTCGACAAATATTAACTTTAAATT
Source organism: Fraxinus cuspidata (assembly GCA_903798385.1). Lineage (NCBI taxonomy): Eukaryota > Viridiplantae > Streptophyta > Magnoliopsida > Lamiales > Oleaceae > Fraxinus > Fraxinus cuspidata. Next base: position 16,940 of record CAIGRP010045453.1, read on the forward strand.
TTCACTAGTGTGCACATTAGAATTGTCAGCGCAAAGTCTTAGTATTAATTCATTATTAAAGGGAACAAATTAAATTGTAACTAATTGAAGAAAAAATTCATTTTTTCACAAGGGCAATTAAGGTTTATCTACCTCATTTTAGATGATATATAACTAACTGGTCGAGGTGTATGTGATAATCAAATTTAGAAATAGAGGAGGTTGGTAATATTCTTAAAACTCGAGCGGGTGTCTATGATATTGTCAGAAAGATGAGGTGGTGTTTCTAATATTTTCTTTTTCTTTTAATTGGGGAGGCCAGAGAAAGAGAGAGCCGAGGGGGGCTAACACAGGAATTTAATTGACCACCAAATATAATGTTTGCTTTCAGTCACTGAATAGGAATGCACAAGGTTGATATTGCTAGAAAACCAAAAAGAGAAATCGCTAGTATATATTAACAGAGTCAAGCTGCTGTCAGAAACGTACCC
>CAIGRP010045462.1:0-19847 GCA_903798385.1 Fraxinus cuspidata
AATCCGAATTTTATTGAATGAGAAATTACCAAAATAAAAATGACCATAAACGGCAAAAATCCTTAATCAAGGGCCTAAACGACGGAATTTGCCCAAAATTCGACGTACGTCAGGGCCAAATGCGCTGCTGAGTTGTGATCATTGACCCGTTTCCAATCGAATTAGATTCCAATTCGCCAAAAACGGACAAACCTGAATTTATCATGAAATCATTATTTTGCCTTACGATCCCACTTCATCATAAATTTTAACTCCTTATACACTTTTATCAGTTTTAAACTAAAAAATGGTAGGATGTCACTTGACATTATATAATTCATTATGTAGATCTTGATGTACATGTAACAAGATCATTCTTGTTGTTTGGAATACTAAAAAATCTTCAATTTTCATTTTTTTTCCCTTTGAATCATAATGTAGAGTACTACTTTCTTGAAATTCTGTTTTCATTTTTAGATTTTTAGCTTTGGGGTCAATTCTAATTTGATCAAACAATAGTCAATATTAATGCAAATTCTCACTATTTCACATTATTTGATCAGCGTTTTCAATTTCTATTATCTACAATTTCAAAGAGTGTTCATGAATTGTGAGGTTTATATGTACACTGCTTTGCTATACATGGAAATATTCACTTTTCAGACATTTTCGCCATTCTTTAGGAAACCCCAATACTTTCATATATTTTTTGAGTAATTTGATTTTTATTTTTGATGCTCATCTTCACATATTATACTTATGGAAACTTATTACAAAAAAAGAACCAAAAATGCCCATAAACACGCTAAGACTTGTTGGAGCCTCATTTTTTTTTTCCAAAATACATTTTGGAATAAGAGAATGTGTGGTTAAAAAATAAGAAAAAAGTTTGAGTTTAAGTGTAATATTATTTTATTAAAAAAATGTATGATTGAAATTAAGAGAGAAAAATGTATTTTGATAATAAAGAGTACCAAATAAACGCACGTCATTTCATTCTCCATATCTTCCCTCTCTAAAAACCTGTCAGCATGGTTTGTTTTGTGTCAAAATCCATTTTTCTATTATTCCTGTGTGTGTAAAAGGTGTGTATACCGTGTGTTTCTGTGTTGTTAGTCACTAAAAACAAAACCCAAATCTTCAAATTTTAACCCCAATTCCATTTTCACCAAATGCGTGTGCATGAATGTTATACGCATGCGATTATTAACATTGTTGCATATTTCTAGAATTTTATAGTGTAACTTTAAAAACAAGAAAAGTTTTAGGGTTAAAGAATTATCTAGAATTCACTAGACATTTTTGGAAAGTAAGCAAAATTAAAATATAAAATAATGAAAATATCATAAAACTCTAGAATTCCTTAAGGACGAAGTAAAATAAAATAATGAAAAAAAAAAGAATTTTCTAGAGACAAGTCATTAACTTTTGTATGCTATAAATAAGGATTGCCAGTCTAAAAGTATTGTCATTGTAAAAATCTCATACCATTGTAAAATTCTATTTTTCAATAAAATAAATTTTTTCTCCTTCAATTATCTTGTCCAATTTAAAATTACTACATACTATTTTTATTTTTACAAAATATATTTCACATAAACCACGAAACATTTCCAATTTAATTTACTTATTTCTCCTACCAACTATAAAATATCATCAGTGGTATCAGAGTTTCATTCGATTGATATTGGGTGTAAGCATATACTATAGCCGACGCTTTTTGTTCTTCAATTCCTATCCCAACATTTAATGGAGATAATTATGATTTATAGTCCATCAAAATCAAGACCTACTTTTGTGCGCAAAATTTATGGGATGTCGTCAACGACGGGTATACTAATTCATATGACATTTCCACTCTAAATGTTGCACAAAAGAATGAACTTAAAGAGAATCAACAAAAAGATTATCTAACATTACTTGCTTTACAAATGAGCTTGATGGACACTTATTTTTCGAGAATTATGGGAGCTAAAATGGCAAAAGAAGCTTGGGATAAACTGAAGGAGGAGTTCTACGCCAGTGACAAGGTACGTACTTGCCGTCTTCAAACTTTAGAAGGGAATTTTGAAAATCTAAAAATGAAAGATTCTGAAACCGCAAAAGATTATTATTCAAGAATAGTTGAAATACTAAATCAATTAAGATCTTATGGAGATGATGTTTCTGAAAAGAAAGTTGTTGGAAAAATTTTAATTACTTGCACAGAAAAATATGATTCAATTACTGTAGCTATTGAGAAGTCTAAAGATATAGATGTAGAATGAATGGGTTCATTTGAAGCTCATAAAAAAGATTTGAAAGGCGTTACGAAATTAACACTGAAAACGCTTTTCAATCTAAAGTTAATATGCGGTTTCAAAAATTTAAAGAAGGTGGGAGAAAATTTAAAGAAAACTAAAAAAAAAAAAAGAAGGAAATTCAAGGAAAAGAAATCGATAATAACGGCAAGTATCCTCCATGTGGCGTTTGTAAAATAAAAAGTTATTTGAAAAAGGATCGTTGGTTTAAAGGTAAACCACAGTGCCATAGCTATAAAAAATTTGGAAATGAAGAAAAATATTTTCGTTTTAAATAAAGTCATCAAGTTAATTTCTATAAAGGAAATGATATAGAAGGAAGTCTATTTTATGCTTCCAATAAGGATGTATCTTAAGAGAAATTAGATACATGGTATCTAGATAGTAGTTGCAGTAATCACATGACGAAAGAATAAAGTATTTTCTGCAGTCTTGATAAGATAAACACAAAAATAAAAATTGGCGATGAAAATTTCATAGAGGCAACATGCAAATGCACTATTGCAGTTGATACAAAAAAAGGGTAAGAGATACATTAATGAAGTTCTCTTGGTCCTTGTAATAGATTAAAATCTACTAAGTGTAGTTCAAATGATGGAGAAGTGATATACTTTACATTTTGAGGGAGAATCTTGCACAATCTATGACAAGAAAGATAAATCCCTTGTAATTGCAAAAGTCAAAAAGAGGGAGAACATTGCTTCCCAATCGAATGGAAATACACAAACAATACGTCAATAATGGCACAAGTAGACGAGTCATAGCTGTGGCACAAGAGATTTGGACACTTCCACTTCTACGGGTTGAAGATCCTTCAGTAAAAGAGCATGATGAGAGATTTACCATTCATAAAAGAGATTAAAGAAGTTTGCAAAGGATGTTTACTCGGGAAACAACACCATCAACCATTTCAGTCCAAAAAATCTTGGAGAGGTAAAGAGCCGTTGGAGCTGATACATACAGATGTATGCGATCCGATGCGTACTCCATCAAATGAGAAAAATAGGTATTTCGTTCTCTTTATAGATAATTACACTAGAATGACATGGGTATACTTTTTGCGTGAGAAATCCTAAGTTTTTGAGTCTTTCAAAAAGTTCAAAAGCTATGTTGAAAAGCAAAGTTGTCGTAATATCAAGACAATCAGAAGCGACATAGGTAAAAAATACACATCAAATTAATTCAACAAGTTTTGTGAAGATGAAGGAACGGAGCATCAAGTCACCGTTGGATACGCACTTGAACAAAACGACGCGTCAGAAAGAAATAATATTGCATTAATGGAGACATCTAGAGCTATATTAATGGAGAAAGGTCTTCCAAAAATCTTCTGAGCAGTTCAGTAAGCACTGCAGTTTACTTATTAAATCAATGTCTAACCAAAATGGTGCAAGAGAAAACAGCATTCGAAGCATGGAGCGGATGAAAACCATCAGCAAAGCATCTTAGAGTTTTTGGCTGCATATGCTACACACATATTCTGTAGGAAAAAAGAGGTAAGCTCGACGAGAAGACAGAAAAAGGAATCTTCCTAAGGTATAGCACTCAATCTAAAGACTATCAAGTCTATAACCTAAGAACAAAGAAGCTAATTATAAGTCGGGATGTTAAGTTTGATGAAGATGCGGCTTACAATTAGGAGACCAGTCAAGTAGAAATAAAATCTATCAGTATCCTAACACAACCACAAAAATAGGAGGGTGACATTGAGGAGAACAATCAACTTGAGTTGCCACAGCAAGCAACGATAGAAGAACCAGTTGACTCACTAGAATCATCACCAAGAAAAACACGAAGATTATTAGAAATATATCAAAGTTGCAACTTGATGATCGTTGAACCTAAAAGCTACGAAGTAGCCTCAAAACAACCAGAATGGAGAAAAGCTATGGACGAAGAAATAAAAATGATAGAGAAACACGATACTTGGGAGCTTGTAGATCTTCTTCGAGATAAATAAGTCTTAGGAGTTAAGTGGGTTTACAAGACAAAACTTAACGCTGATGGCTCAATTCAAAAACACAAGGCAAGACTATTTGCTAAAGGATACTCACAGCAGTTTGGCATCAACTACACTGAGACATTTGCTCCAGTTGCACATCTTGACACTATGAGGGCGCTGATTCACTAGCTGCACAGAAGAAGTGGAAGATTTACCAACTAGACATTAAATCAACATTTCTTAACGGTTATCTTGAAGATGAAATTTATGTTGAGTAACCTCAAGGATATATGGTACAAGGTAAAGAAGATAAAGTTCTCATACTAAAGAAAGTGCTATATGGATTAAAGCAAGCTCTACGAGCGTTGTACAACATGATAGACTACTTCTTCACTAAGCAAGGATTCAAGAGGAGCCTAAGTGAACCAACTCTATATATCAAAAATCAAGGTACAAACAATATACTTATATTCTCTTTATATGTTGATGATCTCATCTATACAGAGAATGATAAAAGTATGATCGAGATATTCAAGAAAGACATGATAAAAACGTTCGAGATGGCTGGTCTGGGACTGATGCTCTATTTTCTTGGGATCGAGATGGTTCAATCTGAAGATGGGATCTTCATAAGAAGTATACCACTAGTTTATTAAAGAAGTTCAAGATGGAAGGTTGCAAGACAATTGCTACACCCCTGGATAGCAATAAATCACTCAAAAAGGAATATGGTACTCCAAGAGTAGACAATTCACAATTTCGAAGCACAACTGGAAGTTTACTCTATCTCACAACTACAAGGCCAGACATTATGTATATAACCAACCTACTTTCAAGATTCATACAGAATCCAAGTCAAGTTCACTATGGAGCTGCAAAGCGAATATTAAGATGCCTCCAAGGAACAAAAGATTATGAAATATGGTATCGATCTATGCCTGACTCAAGACTACATGGATATACTAATAGCGATTGGGCAGGATAAGTAGATGATATGAAAGCACATCAGGCTATGCATTCACACTTGGTTCTGGAATATTCTCATGGGCATCAAAGAAACAAGCAACTGTTGCACATTCATTATATATTGCAGCAACATTGGCAACGAGCAAAGCCATATGGCTAAAGCACATACTTGAAGATATGGGAGAGCCACAAGATGAAGCTACAGAGATTTACTGCGTCAGCAAATCTGCAATAGCAATGACCAAGAATCTTGTATTTCACAATAGAATTAAACACATTGGTAGGGCCGGACATGGTCCGGTTCGGTTTGGTTCCGAAGAGAACCGAATCAAACCAAAATTTTTGGGTAATTAGTAAGTGGAACAGTCGGGTCCAAATTTAATTATAGAACCGTTCGGGTTCGGTTTAATTCGGTTCGATTCGATTCCCGAGTTTCATACGATAATTAATTTTTTATATTTACAGCAACGCTACATTAGTTCGACTATGACATGTTTAACATTAAGTATTACAAAATAATATAGTTCAATCTTGTGATATCTTTTGCGCATATTCTTGTTGAGTTCTTCATAAATTTGACTATTAAAATCACAAGAAGTGGAAGATAGTCAATTCACAATAATAGAACAACAGAAACATTACAGTAGAATAAGATATTTGGGTAAATTTTAGGTCAATTTGAATAAATTGTGTTGGCTGAAAATTTGAAATAATGAAATCACATTTTACGTTTGAACTAAATTAATTAGTTAACAAATACATTTAGAAAAAAAAAATAATTTGACTTATTTAAAATAAAAAATTAAAAAAATTAGAGAGATTCGGTTCTTCAGTTCTAGGTCTAGAACCGATAACCGAACCAAACCCGTCGATTCTCGATTCAAATATCCGTTCGGGTATTTAACTTAAGAAAAACCGTTCGATTCGGTTCGGGTCCGGTTCAATTCGAGAGTTTTGTTCAACCCTACACATTTGCATAAAGTATCATTTTATCAGGGAAGATGAAGCAAACAAAGAGATAAAGCTCAAACATTGTAAGACTGAAGAACAATTTGCAGATTAATTTACGAAGACATTACCATGAGCAAAGTTTGAGTTTCTACTAGAAATGATTGGAGTTACCGAAATATACACCAATGGGGAGTATTAACATCATTGCATATTTCTAGAATTCTCTAGATAACTTTGAAAACAAGAAATGTCTTGGGGTTAAAGAATTATCTAAAATTTACTAGATATTCTTGGGAAGCAAGCAAAATTAAAATATAAAATAATGAAAATATTAGAAAACTTTAGAATTCTTTAAGGACCAAGTAAAATAAAATAATGGAAAAAAAGAATTTTCTATATGCAAGCCATCAACTTTTGTATGCTATAAATAGATGTTGCCACTTCAATTGTTGAGAGAGAAGTCTGAAAGTATTGTCATTGTAAAAATCTCCTACCATTGTAAACTTCTATTTTTCAATAAAGTAAATTTTTCCTCCTTCAATTATCTTGTCCAATTTAAAATTACTCCATACTATTTCTATCCTACAAAATATACTTCACATAAACCACCAAGCCTTTCCAATCTAATTTACTTATTTCTCCTACCAACTATAAAATATCATCAGCAATGCATACACAGAAATCTATATAATACTACTGAGTTCTGAGCGTTAAATAGCTTGAAAAATGGGTATTATGGTACAACACACTCCGGTTGCCGACACGATGTTGTACATTCTTTGCCCTCACCTAACCCATGTATTGTCCTCGGCAACAAATTTATATACTTACTCCATAACCCAAGTTTCAAAAGAATCAGTGAAGAAAGTATCAAGGGCCGAGTTTTTTATTTCTATAGTTGGAAAAATGTTTCCTGAAAATCGCTTGTTGTTTTTAAATCCAAAGAAAATAGCTGGAGAAGGAGTTGAACCTAGATTCAAAACCATGTTGATGTGTATTTTCTCTATGAAATAGATCATTTCCATTTACCTCCGAGAACACTTGTTGATCTCAGCTCCAACCGTGTTACCATTGTAAGAAAATATCCTAATATATATTTGCATCTATTTCTGGGTTTTCAGAATCATATGCTGAAGTTATATTGAAGTGTTATTGTTTTTGTATTCTACTGTTTTGACAATATGGGTTTTGATGCGAATCCACATAGCAGTTGAAGCTACGAAACCCATGACAGATTAGATCAAATCCAAGAAAGTCAAGAATCAACGTTTGAAAACTCGACCCAATAAATTATTGAATCAAAGAACCAAGACAATCACTAATTTTTCAATAAGTCTACTAGCAACATTAGTACAACTAACCCCATCAATAATCAAACTACATACCTTACTTTTGACATGGCATCTAGTATGAAAGATGGTCTACTATTATTGTTCCACATCATCCAATTTAATTTGTGTATTGAGAGCACGCATCACTCTAAGTAACTCACCTCCTATCGGGTACTCTATTCCATTTCCGTCATTAGCATACTCTAATGCGGGCATATCATCACCATCACTATCACTCACCATTTCTCCATTGTCACACAAAATCATTGCCCTTTTGTTTGAACATTAATAAGCAATGTCTCTCGATCCCAAACACCTAAAGCATTTGATATCCCAAGTCTTATAAGGTTGGGAGTCTGTTTTAGGAGTAATTTTGCTAACAACTTCCTCCTTCTCCCTTGGTGGTTCGATCTTACTACTCGAAACAACCCCTATCACCTCTATTATCGTTCCACTTCGATTTCTAAAAAGAGTTAGAACCCGATGTATATCTAGCTGCCCCCTTCCTCTTCAACTGCTTTTCCACCTTCATAGCTATATGTGGCATGCCTTCCAACTTCACATAATGTTGCAACTCTTCCATATTAGCTATTTTTCTGTTCAAACCATTCAAAAATCGGGCCGTGGTGGCCTCCCTACCTTGACATTTGCTCTAATCATAATAATCTCCATCTCCTTATAATGATCATTTACACTCCGAGAACCTTGGTAGAGGCTTTGCAATTTTTGATGAAGCTCCCTATACTAATGATTAGGCACGAACCTCTTCCGCATGATAGCCTTCAATTCTTTCCATGTATTAATGGCCTCTCACGATTTCTCCTCCTAGATGTTACTATTTGATCCCACGAAATGATAGCATAATCGGTAAATTGAAGTACCACAATCTTTACCTTCTTTTTTTTCGAGTAGTTGTGGCAATCAAATATCAATTCTATTTTATTTTTCCACTCCAAGTATGCCTTCGAATCACTCATTCATTTGAATGAAGGAACTCTCATTTTGATATTGCACATACCTCTATTAACATCATCTCCAACAAGATCTCTACCCCCATTTCATGCCTAACTCCTCTATCCTTCATTCTTTCTAATTCGACATCCACCAATACATCCTCATTAATGTCACTATCCGTTTCATATTTACCAGCAAAATTTGCTCTATGATCTCCCCTACTTTGCCTCATTGTGTTAGGAATTTCTCTAAATTGTTCCATACGCAAATTAACAAGCAACATGTCTTACCTCTCCATCCATGTCTCTTGCTCGTCCATTCTATCTCCCATATCACCAAACAACCTTTCAAATCGTCGTATCACCCCTTCCATCATGATGACTTGACTATTTTTCCCGCTTGAAGTATAATCGTCCATGTCAGATATCCTAAATCTAGTTTGATATTTGCCTCACATGTGTACACTCGTGTATCACTCAATTTGGATCTTTTCCTCTATTAGTCTCACTACTCTACATTTTTTCACTCAATACTTTCTTGCAAGTACTTCAAAACATTAATTCGTTCTCAATCAAAATTTAACCTTTATGAAGTCCAAACAAAGGATTGAGTAAGAAAAGTAATCTAAAATGATTCAAGAAGATAGGAATTTGAATTTTGAATGAAACGCGAAGGATAAATTCAAGAAAGTATTTCTTGAATTCGAATTGGACACTTTTGAATTTGAAATTTTTTCTCAAAAAAATGGAATTGTATGCTATTGGGAGTCTTCCAAATTTTCTAGTTTTGCTTGAAACTTAGATACTAGCAAAGGAAACAAAAAATAATTTGGATACTAAGTTAGCACACAAATAAGTTTTGAAATTTTATGGATTAGAGACGAAAAATTGAACAACGTGAAGAAGACGGAGAATGAACAACAAAAACTCAAACAAAAGAAAAAATGATATAACCTTGATTTTTGGAGCCTTGCTCTGATACTAACTGATACAAAACCACATAATAATTGAAGCTACGAACCCACGACGTACTAGATTAAACCCAAGAAAGCCAAGAATCAGCGTTTGAAAGCTCGACCCAATAAATTATTAAATCAAAAAATCAATACAATAACCAACAATATCTTGATCTCGTGATTACAAATTTATGAACCTTACTTAAATTGATGAATGCTACAAGAATATAATTCTCGATAAGTTCAGAATTAATTGAATGAAGAAATGTAATAAATCTCTCAATAATTGTCTTTTTTTACCATGAATGGAATGAGTTCTATTTATATGGAACCCATAAAACCTACTTAAAAACAGACTTAAGTCTTAAAAGGTATAAAAATATATATCATACAATAGTTTTAACTAAACTAGAATATTGCTAGAAATTTAAAAAATTCGTGGTCGGATTTATACTATGCGTCGCATAGTGTAATTCTATGTGGTCGCAAATACCATTTTTTATCCTTCTCTTTGGGTTTGGTAAAGTTGCATGCCCTAAACAACTATGCGGACACATAGTTGTTCCTTACAATCTCTCCATCCATTGCTTGAATCAAGTTGCTCCACTTCGTATCAACTCCAATGCCAAACATGAAACTTGTCCCGTTGCTTGCTGTGATCAATGTTTCGTATACCGTGGTTTGAGCAAGTAGTCTCATTGCTTCTTTGACTCACTTCGCTTGCGACCTAGTCATAGGCCCTTTTTCGACGATCAATGGATCATTGCTCGGACTTGCCCTCGTATCATGGATTACATCAGGTTTTGTTGAATATTTTTAGGTTTGTGAGAAAACCGGGTTGAACATTGCTGTAAGGTATCCAAGCAAAGAGTCTCTGAGGGCATTTTTTCAGCTACAGCACAAGGGAAACTCATCTAGCGTTAGATGAGAAGTTTGTAATGGGAACGGCACTGGCTGAGAAAGTGCTTCATCGGAAGGTCCCTGCTGAGGAATATTCAAACCAGAAGCATCTAGAGAGCTTCTAGGTCCTAAATTCTTCTGCAGTGAACTTGAAAAATGATTCTAGTTTTACACAGAGCACTGGTCCTTGTTTATCTGACTTCGAATGCAAGTATATGGTCCAGTGGGGTACCCGGAGACAAGTGAAATACTTGGGTGCAAGGAAAGTGTTGATAATAATAATCACGCTCATAAATCCTCATCAAGTTTTGTGGATGGAATTTGTGACGATGAGAAAGAAATACCTGTAGGAGAACAAGAAGAAGAGGAAGTAAATGCTGTTAATATTGGTGATAATAAAGAATCTGTGAAAGAAGAAATGAATAAAAAAATGGAGATGATCTAGAAGATGAAGAAGAAGAGTATATTGATGAAACTGAGAAGACTTTGAAGAGAGGCATATACATTTAGAAATAGAAACTTTAAAAAAGAGAAGAAAGGAAAAGTTGATATCAAGAAGCAAACTCAAATTCAGAAGAAAAATCTGTCTAAGAAAAGTAATTGTAAAAACAGATTCAGGGAAGCACTTATTCTCAGAAACCCCAAAGATCGTTGGTCCTTCGAAAGGTAAGAGCTGAGTGTTGATAGCATTTAGTTTGTTTTGTGATTGATTCCTTTAATTTGGTAATGTAAACTCAATTGAATATGTGAAACTATATTGAATGAAGGTACAAGCTTGCCGAGAATAATCTTTTGGAAGTGATGAAGGTGAAGGGGGCAACGGCTGACAAGCCTATAATGCGGCCACAATTGAGGGTGGAAGCACGGAAGAAGATAGGGGATACTGGGCTACTGGATCACCTCCTGAAGCATATGGCCAGAAAGCTTGCGCTGGGTGGAAAAGAGAGGTTTAGAAGGCGGCATAATGCTGATGGAGCAATGAAGTATTGGTTAGAGAGTGCTGATCTTGTTAACATTCAGAAAGATGCTGGGGGTAAGTAACCGACCTATATTGGGTGCCACCACCTGGTTGGAAGCCTGGTGATTCTCCAACTCAGGACCCAACTTGTGCTAGATACATAAAGCTTGTGAAGGATGGTATTTATTGAAAAGGTGAAACAATCTGCCATCCTCTGATCTTAGTAGTTTTGTTTAATTAGTAGTTTATTAAAAAGCAATTGATGTTATATGGGCTGAGATATGGAGCTGATGGCCGCCAAGATGCAATTGGAGGATGAAGTTGGAAAGTTAAGGAAGTGGTACTCTTATCTTGCATGCATGGAGAGAACTGAGGATAGTTTAATGTAATGTGTCACTGGTGTGGTGTGTCTCAATCACTATTGTCGATCTAGATGGTCTGAGTAAAGTTATAGCTAGGCCCACCTGGGCGTGCCACCTCAGTTTACACATTAAGCCTTGTTTGGTTCAGATGGAATCAGATTTTTAGTAGATTTTGATAAAAGTTGATGGACTCTGTGGTTCCAAAATTGTGAATCTCATGAAATGTGTTGTTAAAATTAATTGTTGTCTTTAATTTAGATTTTAATCAGCTTTTTAATAAGTTGAACCAAACATCTGCTTAGTTGTTTCACTCTGTGTTCTGATGTCTATTGGTTCTGTTGCATTCAAGAACAGAGAGAGGGATGAGATGTTGTCCAAAAAGAAAGAAGAAGAAAACCAAGCAATTGAAGTTTCATCATGTCCTTTTGGCATCAGTCAAAAGCTGAATCAGCTTGCTATGAATTCAAAGCCTGATATTGATAGTGCACCTGCTATTTCACTACTGGTATTTATTTCATGTAAATGCTATTTTGCACACTTACCTCTTTCAACAAATTCATAAATGGTTTATAATGAGAAATAATGGAGAATATCACGAAATGTGTGGACAATAATTAGTAGTTGAAATATAAATGTTTAACTTCAGCTGAATTTTCAAATTTCTTTCCAAACGAAGGCTCAATCATGTTTCAATTATTAGATACTGTATCAAGTGCTTGTTTTGGCAGGAAAAGTTAAAAGGAACAAGTCATGGTCATATCTGACTTTGTGAAGGAAATAGAGGTATCTGCAAGAGCAGAAAAGAGATTGGGTTCTGCAGCAGCAGCAGCTGGAGAAAAAGCAGCACATATACAAAGGCTGGAGAGTGGATTCAGAATATGAGGCTGGAGAGTGGATTCAGAATATGCAAGCCACAGGGTACTTTCCTTTGGCCAAATATGGTAAAGAGCAACAGCAGCACTCAGGTTTTGGTCGAAGTTGAAGTCCCAACCCCACCTTCAGTATCATCCTCTAGTGCCTCAGCTCCTCTTCAGCTACTGCCATACAACCACTATTATCATTTCGTGTCACCCTTTTTTATCCAATTTCTTGATTGAAAATTCTTCCATATTATTATTGGAGTTAATTAATTTTTGAATGCAGCTTTTGCCATGTAATTATGGAACAAGAGATTAAATTTGAAGCTGGGGTAGGGTGCAGCAGCTAATTTTGGAGAGGTTTCTGATATTTGCTTTATGTTTGACCCCCGTTAAATTTTAATTCATTTTTTCTGTCTTCTTATCAATCACACATCCTCTTAATAAAATAGTATTACACAAAAACCTAAAAATTCTCAAAATCAATTTTTTTTTCAAATAATGGAGCACAAACAAGGACTTGATATCTTCAGTTTTCTGGAGAAGTATATAACAAATTAATACTGCAGCAGCAGGTAAAGGGACAAGAAATAGTTACCCCATGATCTTTTTTGGGAAAGACATACATACTAGTAATATGTGTCTCTGTTCATAATCTTAAAGCGAATGTCTTGAATCTCTTAGAATCATGAATATGTTTTTCTGCTTAAAAATGTTGTCCAAAATTCTTAAGCTCAACGGGAACTGGACGTAGCTATAAATAGTTGAGCCTTAGTCTTGTATTTTTCTGCATTTGCCAGTGTGTTTGCTATCTTAGTTGCTGTTGGCAAATAATGATATTACAGTACAATAATTTGGACAGAATACCGACTTGTAAAAATGAACGAAATAAAATGATAATGGTCGAGGCAAGTGTTTGACTCTTTCTCCTTAAAACGATAATGTCATGCACTGATACTGACAGTATTCCAGCACTTATTTCCCAAGATACAACGACCTCGATTTGTAATAGTAGCGCTCCAAATTACAAGACCCGGCGAACCTACTAACATTTTTGATCTCTTTAAAATTGGAGAACTAAAATGCACGAAAATAACTTTCGAGATCAAAATGAAAAATTTGGATTAATGCAGGGATGAAGGAATATAATTTACAAGAGAGAAAAATTAGAACTGATTTTGAAATGAATAAAATTCGGGATATGTGAACTTTTATATAGAAGTTGAAAAATTGTGTCCAAAAGACATAACAATTGAAAAGTTGTGTCTTCAACAGACCCAACCCATTTGGACAGACAATTTATCTGTCAACCGCTAGTTTCTAGAGAAGGCACGTGTTGCGTACGAAAAATTCAGGGAAAATAAATAATATAAATAAATGTATTATTATTTTAAATAATAATAAAATAATATAAATTTACCAAAAAATATTTACTAACTTGGCTCAAGCCCACGACCCGTGCCGGTCGAACAGCAATGCTCAGGCTTCGACTCAACCTACTAGCATATATGTTTTCTCCCTTTCAAAAATTATTGGTACAAATTGAGGTTTAAACTTAAGTCCCAAACTTGAAAAATATAAATTGGTTTCTATTCTTCCAGATTTTCTATGTGAGATTGTCATTTTTCAATTTTCTACCAATTTGTATTCCCAATTTATTTCAAGTTCAATTTCTCATCTTTTGGACCTAATTTTTCATTCACCCTAAATTGATTTGAAAAAATAAATACATTACATTAATCTACTCATGTAGTAGAACACACTTGGCCAAAGAAATCTTTTGTCCAACTAACGGGACCCCCTAAATAATTGGTCAAAAGGTGATCAAACCAACTAATTAAACAGTTGCTACAATTTTCAACTTACTGCCTACTCCTTCGACATATCGCCAACTAGTAGGGAGCTTAATTTATTTGACAATTGCATGATCAGGCATCTCTTATGCACTAAACTTGATGAATCAATTTATGCATCAACCTCAGACATTTGCATCTTGTAGTTGCTAAACGTATACTCGCTATTTGCTTGGGACTTCTAATCGGGACTTGTTTTACAAGATTGAATCTTCTCTAACTCTTTGAGCTTACAACAATTCTGATTTAAGAAGCACGGATTCGCATGTAATTCGAATACGCTACTATATGAATATATCGAAACAACGTTTTTTGAAAAAATAAAAATTTAAAATACGAGAATATGTGTGTATATAAAATTTAGCGTAATATCATTGTTATAAAATATTAAATAGGAGCACGATAATAAAATTAAAATAAAATAGTAGAGCATTTTCTTTCTTAATCTTTAATTGTCCTAACTCTCCAACCACCAACATCAACTCCTTTGTTCTTATTAAAATAACAACCTCCAACATTGGCTCATCGAATGGTATATTAGCAAAATCAAGCAGTCAAACACCTTTAAAAGTATCAAATTAATACCTGACATTGTCACACATTTTGAATTCTTCTTTTGAATATAGATTTAACACTGTTATCTATTTTTAATCATAAAAATTTATTTGTTAACCATTAACACTATTTTACATGTATTAAATGGTTGTTATTATTATTGTACATTTCGAATGAAAAACTCTGTTTTCAATTAAATTAAAATTCTAGTTTTCTATTTTAATAAATGTTATCTATTTTCAATAAGTTCTTGATAATAATACTAATAATAGTTATCTATTAAGTTTTTTTTTTTTTTTTTGTCAATCTATAGACAATAATAATGAATTTTAAAAAAAGTTTAAAATTAATAAAATTCTACTTCACGTGTCCTAACATATCCAATACGTATCGAAAATAATTAAAATTACGTATTCAATACATAATTAAAAAATCATGTATCCAATACGTATCAGAGCGTATTAAAGAATATCTAATCTTGATATGTATCGAATATGTGTACTCAATGAATTTACAAGCATCCATGCTTCTTAGATTTTGATTGGGCATGATCTCCTAATTTAAGATGCTCACCTACAGGTCGGTGTATTTATCTTGGAGAAGCTCTCATTTCTTGGAAGTGTAGAAAACACGAGCGAGTTTCCAATTCTTCTACCACAGCCGAATATAGAGCAATGTCATATGCATGTTCAAAGGTGGTTTGAATTCGTCAACTGCTTTCCGAATTGGGATTTACTGAGACCAATTCTGCACCTCTTGTTGATATGAGTGCCATTTGAATTACTGTAAATCGCGTACTTCTTGAAAACTAAATATATAGAGGTTGAATTTATACTGCAAACATATTTACAGTCTTTTTCTCTAAACACAGACACATTCTTAGTTTGCAAATTGATGCTTGTTGACTCACTGACATCAATTTTGAGTCGAGCAAATTAAAGAAAAAACAGAAGATGAGGGGCAAAGTGGAAACACATAGTACAAGTTCAATGACCAATAAACAGTGCATAATGTCCTGTACCACAATGTAGACACACTCGAACAAGCAGAACATACTCTAAACATAAAAAATATTGAACACCAATTTAGATTGAGCTCCAGTTGACGACCAGCATCCTCTTCAGCCCATTACGCGTGATTTCTAGTGACCTCACAAATGCAGGAAGTAGATGCCTGGGGCATCCTCGTTAGTAAGAGCCAGGGCCACTAGGTCAAGTTTCCTCGACTTTGGAGAACGCTCACCACCCTTCCGCCCCAAATGAGGAAGCTCATCCTTGACGGTCCCTAACTGCATTTCCAGCATCAGTTTTGACTCTAGGTGCACTCTTTCTCGTGTAAACACCAGATAGTCTATTTCAACGTAGCAACAATCACGAAAAGGCTAAAAAGATGTATATAGTCCGAGGCATAGATGATGTTCAAGCAAAACTAAACGATCTCATCAAAGCTAGTGATGTTTCGAAAACCATAAAAAAGCCTTGAAAGAATATCATACAAAGATAATACAGGCATCAGGTTGTCATGTCTATAGCAACACCATTCTTTCAACAACTGGAATCAATGTGATTGCATTCTATACTGCAATTCTCTTCCAAACAAGTTAATTTGGGCAGTGCAGCTCTTATATATGCAAAGGTAACCGGAGTTGTAAGTTAGGGTACAACTTTCACACAAATGCTGATAATCGACAAACTTGGCAGAAGATTTCTGTTAATGGGAGGCATTCAAATATTTGTCTCCCAATTAGCTGCAGGCAGAATAATTGCAGCCAATCTAGGGGATTATGGTGGACTAAAAAAAGGTATGCTCATTTGGTTTTGTTATTGATCTGCATTAGGCCGGTTAATTCCCAGTAATCTCTCTTCACTTTCTGTGGTTGGCCAAACATTTTCATCAATGCTTCGCCATTTCAAGTCAGGAATTTTCTTCTTCTTTGGATGGTGGATAGTAAACTAATTATAATGGAATTTGTTTTCATGTTATCACTAGAAAGAGAGTTAGCCAATTGAACAGATGATAAGAGTCTAGAAAAAACGTTGGTTTTGAAAGCAAAAATGTAGGAAACAACAAGGAGCTGATTGGCAAAACAGATGGAGCATAAGATTCATTCCTCATCAAAATACCAAAATGAAATTTAAGTCGATATATCAGTAGAAATTAAACTAATCGTTACATGGTATTCCAAATCTTATCTCTCTCTGTTATGTAAGCAAGTCAGAAAATACTCAATACAGTAAATTAAATTTAGGAAACTCGTGCTGGTATATATGCTGGTTTCATTATACAGAATACAGAAAATCACATAGCTCTGATTATCCACGACACGAAAATAGAAGCATAAATGTTTTAGTCGACAAACCTTTGGTGTAACACACTATAATGCATATATATTAGGAGGATGGACTCATTTTCAAATAATCAAATGAATTATTCTTTTTCAATCATACTCTTTTCATAATCTTGATTACTAGGAACAAATCTTTTCCAGAAAGTATGCTCCACGCATATTTTCTCCATTTTCTCGATAGGAATATTCTTGGTTTCTGGCAGGAAAAAGTAGACAAATCCAGTCATTAATGTCACCCATCCCCCAAAGAAGAAGAAAATTCCAGACTTCATGTGGCAAAGCATAGCAAGAAAACCTTGAGCAATGATGAATGTAAAAAGAAGACTTGTAGCTACATTAATACTTTGTGCTGCTGACCTTATTTCCAGTGGAAAAATTTCACTTGTAACAACCCATCCCAATGGTCCCCATGACAAACTAAAAGCAGCAACGTATACACAAGTTAAGATCAAAACCAAAACGCCATACCCTTTGCTTAATTCTCCATGATCCCCCAATTCGGCTGCCATTATTGCTCCAATGAACATTCGCGTAAAACAATAGAATCCCACCCAAGATAAATAAAGCTCGTCTACCAAGTTTGTCGACTATCAAAGATGATGCAATAGTCGAACCTAAGCCCACGAATGAGAGCAGCGTTGCTGACAATAGCGATGCACTTTCTGCTAAACCAATTGTTCGAAAGAGTACTGGAGCATAGAACCCGATCACATTGATTCCTGTTGCTTGTTGGAAAAAGGGAATTGCTATTGACATGAAGAGCTGAGGCCTATATTTTCTTTGCAAGAGATTCTTCAATGGGTTTTTGACGCATTTTGAAGCATAACTTGCTTGTATGAGATCGCCTAGTTCTACTTGGACATCATCAACACCTCAAATTCTTTGCAGCATTCGCTTGGCCTTTTCATGATCATTTACTTGCTGAATTAGGCTATTTGGTGTCTCTGGGAGGAAAAACGCCCCAATAGTCAGAATCGCAGCTGGCGCTGCAGCCATTGCTAACGAAATTCGCCAACCCCAACCTCCTTTCATTTTAACAGCGCAATAGTTTATAATCGTGGTTATTATAAAACCAATTTTAAGAAAGATTTGGAAACCAGTGTTAAAAGCTCCCCTGTATTTGGACAGTGCCATTTCAGAGAGGTATAATGGAACTGCCTGTAGACAATAGATAATATGCAGAATGTTAACGAATTTACATTGAGTGATAGAAAAATACTCTGTAATAGAAGACAAAAACAATTGTTTCACTTGGTTCAGAAAGCCAAATATAAAATTTTCTGAAAAACTAATCATTTATTTATTTCTGTTTGAGCATAAAAAAGGAACCATTTAGTTTTAAACAATTCACTTAGAACGCTTTTAAAGGGATTACATCGTAGGATATGTCAAATTAGCCCTTGTGGCTCTGTACTTTTTGGAGTAAATATGTTCCCGACAAATTCATAATACTGTTTCCTGCTCAAACGCATTGTTCCCATTTTCTTTTTTGCTTCATGGTATATTGTTCACGCAATATCAAAGTATCAAACTGAAGGAAAATGCTCGTAATTTGATAGACCAAAATCACTTAAGGCAATTAGACGGTTAAATCTTCTACTTTTCAATTTGTTCTTACGAAGCATTAGGATGTAGCGATTTTGGATGGTTTCTATCCAAGATGTCGTCAGTTGACCAAAAACTGAAGTATGACCATTTTTTACCAATTAAATGAGGATAAAATGGTAACTTTATAATATTGCCATATAAAATAATTAAAATAATAAAAAATAAAAATAAAAGGAAAAGGAAAATAATGTTTATTTTCTTCCAAAACCACCCCCCAATAACCAAAACCCAAGAAAAAACAGCTGCAACCTATTAGCCAACACCACCCATCGACCGCTGTCAAAGCTTCGTTTGCGTCTCCATTGTATGTAATTTGGGCAAAGCTCTTTCATGGGAAGCTCTAGAGCCTTCCACTTTGTATTCCCTTTCCTTAAACCACAAATTTTATTTGATTTCTTTAGAAATTGTCTCAAACGCCAATTTAATTGATTTGACCGCATGATTAAAGGTATTAATTTGATCTCATGCATTTACCATCCCTAATAACTAGTCATTTCATTTCACTTTTTCTACACATCACTTTTTCTACACAGTCAAGAGGAGACAAACCTAACACTAAACTATCCTCAACAATCATTTACACTCTTCCTCTCTATCTCTATAACTTTGTCTTCTCTTTCTCTCGTCATTTTTATGTTCGTACAATTATACAATCGCACATGAATAATCAACCCCACACGCTGCTCAAGGATCTCTTTCCAACAATAACTCCTTTTCGAATTGTCCAGCGAAGATGTAAGTTGTGCTTTATGTTTATGGTGACTAATGTTTATGTATGTAATATTTCTACGGTTATGTTATATTTGGATCCATGTTACATATGTTCTATTAAGATTGGACCGGAGTTTAGTAGCGCTACGAACGAGAATTTAGCACCACCTAAGTTCGGTCTAATTTCCGTGTCTCCTTATGCAAGCTATGAATTTTCCGTAGAAATACATATATGAATTCATTATCCACGCACGCTTACTGAGAATTATTCTCACTCTATTATGTCTCTACTTTCAGATAATTGACGATTCGAGGAGG
>CAIGRP010045466.1:0-18988 GCA_903798385.1 Fraxinus cuspidata
ATGACATTAGGTGGGAAATGGAAAATAAATTCCTACTTCCATGGAATTTAATGCCCATCAAACATGGCCTAAGTGTCATTCTGTCTTATGAACTTTGTTTTACAAAATACTTTTGAAACGATCCCCGGAAAGAATAAGCACTTCCAAACAAGTTTAAAATGAGAAAAAACCTAGGAAAATTAATGAAGATATGTAATAACCTAGATGGAGGAAACGAGGAATATATAAATATTCACATGACAATCAGAAGCCAAAAATATTTATAATTCCGATAGTTGCAAACATAAAATGACGAAAAAGAGTGGAGATCTATATTTTGATATACTCTATTAGCAAGGTAAGGTGTTATGGTAGTTGAGGCTTTTGAGTTGGTCTTTGAAATGTTATTATGAATGATTCCATGTCCCTGCCAATTTTAGCCATCATTCACTGCACCTATAGTTATCATGGTTACTTGACCAGTGAAACAGTTGTTTTCTCTGGATTATGACTGCATCTTAACTGGAAATAGGAATTTCATATGTTCATGGAATGTCGGCTATTTCAATCAAATGATTCAAATCAATACCTTGCAGCTTGAGCATATTTTTTTGCAGTGTATCAATCAGCAGTAACTATCTTTCTTTTCATTTCAGCCCGAGTGGATGGCCCCTGAATTTCTTCGTGGAGAGCCCTCTAACGAGAAGTCTGATGTGTACAGTTTTGGGGTGATTATATGGGAGCTTGTGACCATGCAACAGCCTTGGAGTGGACTTAGCCCTGCCCAGGTTCATCCAATGTCATTTTGATATTTACCGTTTTGCCACTGATAAATTATTACTTGGATTTATGATATTTCTTGATGGTTAGTAAGATATACACCTTAATGACGATGGCGTGATCTTTTCAATCTTTCAGGTGGTTGGAGCAGTTGCCTTTCAGAATCGAAGGCTTGCAATCCCTCTGAACACGTCTCCAATACTGATATCTTTGATGGAGTCTTGCTGGGCCGAGTAAGATTTTTGTTGCCATTAGGAGTCATTATTTGTCTTTCTAAATTCTTCAACATACTCAAGTAAAATACTGCAAGATTATGGTATTGGGTAATAATAGCGGTTGTGATACATGTACATAATGGTTTACATACACATGGTGTGGTGATATATGATTGAGTTAAATTTCTTCAAAAAAAAAAAAAAAGAAAACCACTTCTCTAGTCTCTTTTTTGACATCTCATCTGTATATAAATCATTATGTAACTTCATTATGTACCAGTAGCAGTATTCATTAGTTAAAACACTTAAACTTTACAAAATAGTTGGAAACTGAAAATGAAAATGAGAAGAAAAAAGGCAGCTACTCGAGTGCAAAAGTTAGAATCCATCTAGTTAATTGTATGGTTATCTGATTTTGGCATAAGAAGCTAAGTAAGAATGTAAGATGGTCAGAAAAGTTCGCTAATAAGATCTGATATGCAATTTGAGAAGGAAAGCACTACTGATGATGAATATAGTTTTGAACTTTCAGATACTAGTTTTGTAACAATATCGCTGATGAAATAGTTTAATGTATCATTTCTCCATGCGAATTCCTTTGATATTGGAATGACTTGATGATCTCTTCTTTTCCCTTCAGTGATCCTGCACAACGCCCGACTTTTGCTAGTATATTGGAGACATTAAAGAAGTTGCTCAAGTCCCCATTTCAATTAATACAAACGGGCGGGCCATGAAGCACCATGTCTGGTAGGCTGAGGTCTTTTATACTACGTCGATGTTTCTGGGGAGTTCGAATCAACTGTATTTAGTTAACCAGCTTTTTGTTGCAAAAAATAAAATAAAGTCAGGTATTATCAATTGCCATGGGAGTTGTAGGTCCAGAAGATGTATGCAACTTCTTGTTCAATCTTGAGAACAATTTATTGTAATCCACATCCGTGAAGAATGATTTAAGATGCCATTTGCCTAAAGTTATCACATGGGAAGTTATCACCGGATTAAACTCGATTTCAGTACTTAGACCAAATTATTTTGCCGATGATGGCACTGAGGTCTGCCTCAGTCTGTCCACGCTATTTTTATGTTGATGCCAACGCACGATATATGCACTATTTTTATGTAACGAAAGGGATGGTACATGGTACTCGTTTATTACTCCACAGTTAACGAAAGTACACTGGGGATGTTTTGAAGGATTACAACACATTCTGTCAGTGTCTCATCAAAACTATTCTCAATATACAAAGGGGAAAGGTACGGGACCTGAACTACTTGGAAACTGACCACCAAGCCAATTCCCGTCGACTGTGAAAGGCCTACAACTGGTGGACTTTGGAATAATCGGTAATCATGTGCTGCCTTCGACACTCAAATTTGGGACCTGTTGTTAGCTGAACAGGAAGCAAGAATGTAGGAACCCGTCGTGTTGCATTAATTCGACCTGCATGCAGTACTTGGTTCTAAAAAATGCGCCTGGAGGCAACTATCTGCATGCAGTACCTGTGTTCTAAAAAGTGCGCTTAGGCACGTCTAACAGTATTTCATTAAATTTTTTTTCCTTTTTCAAAAGCTTTTTATTTGACTTTAGTTTCAAGTTTTTAAATGACTTTAGTTGATTGAATAATTGTATGAATTATTAAGTAAATATAATATTTTATGATTTTAGATGTTTGGTATGTATCATTTTAATTATTAAATAATTTTTTGAATGATCAAAAATTTAAAATAATATTAAAAATAAGAAAATGTTTTTTTACGTAGGGTGACAATTCGAGCCGAGCGGCTTGTCGGCTCGCCCGCTCTACTAGTTGGGGCTCGACCTATGGGCGCATGAGCCGAGCTTGAATTTTGACCTCATCTTAAATAGGTGAAAAGTGAAAGTTTGGCAACTATAATATTTTTTTTCCCAAACTCTATAAATACCCCTATTTCAACCTATTTTTTCATAACAATGGTCTTCCATCTATCTTCTATATTTTACAATCTAAATTAGTTATTCTCAATTCAATTCCTTATTACATTATTGAATCATCAATCTATTTACAACAAACTGTCACCGAGGGAGCGCACACAGGACGTCGTGAGGAACCGTCTTGTCTTGTCGAGACACTCTCCATGACTCCATCCCCTCCATTTTGTCCAAGCTCTGCGGCACCATGTCGGCCAAGGAAGCTGTAGAGTCCACCAAGATCATTTGAGGAGGAGGCTTTCCAAGCAGCGGGGGTGACAGCCATCACTGATGGAGATTCTGCAGGTATACTCCAGGAAAATCAGCAAGAGAATGCTGGACACTATGAAGGCCAAATCTGGTGACCCAAATTCAGAAGCTGAGAACAAGGATCAGCTCAAGGAGAAAGATGCAGAGTCCATGGTTCCACCACAATGAACTGATGCTTCTGTTGATGATATATCACATGTGAGATTATTAAATTTTTTTTTTTCTGTGGAATAATTTTTATTGAATCCTTTGATGCTAATGCATGTAATAGTCCATTTTATATCCTTTTTTGGGGCATTTCAGTTTACGTTAACTGCTTTTTGTTCATTTTCAACAACGTGCTTTGATTTGATAGTTTTTTCTGTTTATTTGGATTATGTTCTTATTTCTGTGCTGGTGAATTTTTTGGGCTTCCTATACTTTGATTACAATAACATGTGCTGATATGCATTTGTTACTGGTTTTGATAGGAATGATGTTCCAAGTACCTTCTCGTCTTCAATTGAATTCTGTTTTCTGGTATTTGTGATTATAAATCGTGCATTAAAATCACTGGTTTGGCCAAGGTCTTATGAGCATGATTTATTCATCTCGGACTCTTACAAGTTTTTAAGGGAAACATTTGAATGTTTCTGCGAAAAAAATTGCAATGTGGGAAGTCATTAGTATTACGCTAACATGGATGCACAAGAACTCATCATATCTGAGTTTTCACCTAGATGGTTGTGTTCATTGTCTTTTGAGATGGCCATTGGTTATCTGATTGAATATTAATGCTTTAGCAAAGGTAATAAAATTGTCTCGCGTTTTGGAAAGTTTGTCCAAGGCTCGAGTCTTGAGTCGTGAACGGGAGGCTTCCATTGAACACCTTGAAGATTACATCTTGATTTATTGAGGGTTATGCCTCAATTATATTTATTCTTTTCAGTTATCTCAATGGTTTTCTTGAGGAGTTGGGGTATATATATTGAACTAGCTAGATGTTCGTTTTATTTGAGAGAAGGTCGCCATGAGAGAGCACATGTTCAAATGGTTGATATCTCAACTAAACAATTAACTATTTTCCCTTTTTGATGATCACTTTAACCCAAGTTTTTTATCACCTGACAATCTATATTAATCAAGACAATTTGTCAACTTGTAACATTATCTGTGTTATGCTTTGATATCCTCGAGAGTTGAAGCATTGTACATTGATGTCCTTCTCCACCATGACTCGACCCTCAAGTCTTTTTTCGCTTCAATGTAAAATTTTCTCGACTAGACTTCCAATTGGGAACATTTGGATTTGCTGTGCTCAAAGGACATGCATTATTAATGAAGAAAATTGAGCTATTATTTAATTTATAAAGACTGTGGTAAATGGTTAGAAAAGTCAATTGAATGTGCGGTGAATAGTTATGCGTTTAGTAAAAAATTCTTTTAAATATTATATTAAAGAACCGACAAAATCGTGGTCAATTTAGCTGTTATTTCATCGATCTCCTAATAAGCGGTTAATATAATGTAATTGGATTGGAATGTGGTCAAATTCCCGATTTCCCAATTAGTTTGATCCAATTTTTAAAAACATTGACAATTCTTATACTCGTGACTAACACCATGTCCCCCAACCTCCGCTGCCGGAATAGGAATTTAAATGAGTCAGGTTGTCGGCTCACGAGTCGAAGTTCGCAGCTCGAGTAAAAACGGATTGCCTTTTTGTTTTTTTGCTTGAGGCTCGGCTCGAGCTCTTACGCGCCCAACTGAGCTGGCTCATTTTTATTTTTAAAGGTAGCAATTAGTTGCTTTATTTCCGAGACACTAGCCATAATGGCTCGTGTTGGTATGGCTAACATGGGCCGGTTCGGGCTCGGGCCAAAACTCAAAAATGAGACTCAGTCCGAGCCGCAGCTCGGTTCCAACAAGCTACAAGCCGCTTGAGCCGATGAGTCGAATTCACATCCCTATGCCGAAATCTCTTTTGGTGCAATCAGTTCTCAAACCTAATTACTAGGCTAATCAACTAATGCCAAATCTTAATTCATAGATGAAATAAAATCCAAATGAGAAATATAATCTAGTACCAGTCTATGTGATATTAATAAGTTCAATCGAAGGTAAATTATGTGATTTATTTAATTATATCTTTCATTTAATAACACTTGCTATCCTATGTTATAAACTAATACCAATGTGTTAAATAGCATTAGTCAAAGAAAATTGCCGGTAATATCAGTTGCTAGTTTCCCATTGCAGAACCTTCCAGTACGTTCCTGTTTCTAGAAATCTCTGCCGTAATGACTGCAGACACAATTGTGACAATTTATAGCCTTTAAACCAAACCAATGGCCAATTCCAATTCTGCAGAAATTTGAAATTTTGAATTTCTAGTTTTAGTTTCAGCTGAGAAGCATGTCAAGATGAAAATATTATACTTAGTTAATGAATCATTCTTGTATTGGTATTTGGGAGATGAAAATTGAGATACCAAGTGAATCCAATATTTACTGCCAAATTCACAAAAACGTCTGCTTATAAATTGGTCCGTAGTTTGTCTTCCCTCTCCCAGAAAAAATCGACTATGGGGATTTGCTAGTGAAGAGATTTTGGTAAAGGAGGTTGAAGACGATCCAGTGTTAGTAAGGGATATAGGAATTTTTAATTGAATTTGGTGTGTTCGTGAAGAATAAATTTGACAAATAATCTCTATGTTCGAATGAGAAATTTTGAAAAAAAAAAAATTTAGTAACTTTTAAACTCATGGTCAGTAGTTATATTTAACTCGTTAACCCTATGGAAGATGGAAAATTCCACCACATCACAGTTTTTCTTTGATTGATTTTTCAGCCATTTTCCATCCAACATCAAACCTTCAACCTTCAGAACCTACATACCCACTCGCCTTGCCGATTCACCTGTACAATACCTCAACATTATATTTCTGTAGAACGAAGATAAGAATTCTACAAAACGAAACAAAGTTCATTTCCCGCATCGTAACGTCCATCGGAGTTCATTCGTTCCAACGCTCTCACCAAGCGCGAGTTTTGATTTGAATGAGTCATTAGTCAATCTTGCTTATCCCAATTCGCTTCACCACTGCATTCCTGATTGCATCTGTCTGCATGTAAACCCCATTGGGCTCGATCCCTTCCATGTAATTCCGCACCTCCTTTCTTATCATCTCCTGCAAAGTTGCCAAAAACTCCGGGCTAAAAAACTGTTTATCCGCAACAGCTTTTGATGGCGATTGTGTTGGTTTCGCTGCTGCAGCAAACTGCTGAGTCTGCAGCAAAACTGACGCCGGCGGTGGAAAAGTTAATTGAACGGGAGGAGGAGGTGGTGGTGGTAGTGGTGTCGGGAACTGGGTTATCTGGGTATGATACCCTGATTTAAGAACCGGTTCATGTAAAGGTTTAAGGTTAGGTTCTGATACAGGTTTCATTTGTTGGGACTCAGATTTCGTGCTCGATTCTAAAACGGTTTTTGAATTGGAACTAGACCCGGGTAAGGAAAGGCTAAGTGATGTGAGGAGGTCTGGTTGAGAAGGCGTAGAATGAGGAGGAGAGATCCCGCCGGTTCTTGCAATAGGTCGGTAAATTTGATGACCTGAAAGGCTTGAATCACTCAAATCAGATCCGGATGGACTGCTAGGATCTAAATAAAGACCGGAGCCACAAAGTTTTGTACTCGGCCCGACACTTGAAGATCTCTTCAACGGCTGCAGGGTTTCAGGCTCGAAGTTATTGAACTCCTCGGACATGGAAAAGCACTTGCGCTTCAGAGTCGAGTTCCAGTGATTCTTGATGGCGTTATCCGTCCGGCCAGACAATAATCGGGATATAGTTGCCCATTTGTTGCCAAATTTCGCGTGAGCCCGAATGATTGTCTCATCTTCTTCAGGTGTGAAAGCCCGATGCTGCACTTCAGGGGAAAGCTGGTTGCACCACCGCAACCTGCACGATTTCCCGGACCGTCCGGCAATCGATTTGCTAATCAAAGACCAGTTTCTAGGTCCATGCTTCTCCACCAACCTCTGCAACAACTCATCCTCTTCCGGGCTCCACGGGCCCTTGATCCGATCCATTTCTTTCCTCTGTGATAACACCGCCATAACCAAGAAAATGAAAACCCAGGCTATAGATTCAAATTTCTGTATGTACAGGTGTATGGAGAGACGGAGCGTCACCTCAGTATGAGAGGTAGGCAGAGAGAATGGGATATGTATGTATATAAGGGTGAACCGGGACAAAGGCAGTTACAATACAGCTGGCAATGTACAGGTGTCGGTTGCTAGAAGGCTAGATGTGACACTTAATATAAATCACACTAATAAAATCTCGTGTATTTTGAAAGGGAATTTTTTTTTTTTTTTTTTTAAATTGTTTAGTTTTTGGTAGGGAGATTAAAGTTTGACCCTCCAAGTCTGCCAGGCTGTAGAGCATATAATAGGAATGAAAGGGAATTTTTTTTTTTTTTTTTTTTAAAGTGTGTAGTTTTTGGTAGGGAGATTGAAGTTTGACCCTCCAAGTCTGCCAGGCTGTAGAGCATATAATAGGATTTGATATTTCTTTCGGATAGAGAGAGATTTTCATTTGAGATAATTGTAATAGAAGTCCCAAACTTTTTTTTGACAAATTTTACACTAACCTTCACTTTGTGCCAACTATAGTTCCAAACCTTTAATTTCATTACAACACAAGGACAAATATTAGTTGGCAAAAAAAGTGGACTTTGATAAATTTTGTCCAAATTGAAAAGGGTAAAATGGTGTATTTATATTTTCTTAAATATTAACCATTAGAACAACTAAACTAAACAAAATCGCAATTTGACCCCACCAAATCCAAAACCAAAACTAAGAAACCGAAATATCAACACCATTCATCGCCAAGAGGGTAAATTTACACACCATTCATCTTCAATGGTGATTCCCCTGCCTCTAGCGATTGTAACTATGATAGATTAGATAAGTTTTTCGATGCATCTTCTGATCTGTCCCCTTCCATCTCCATTCGCACTACCGGAGTCCAATGAGATATGCGAAAAATAAAATAAGCTACCATGGGAATCATATTGCTCGCTAATAATAAATCAAAGAATCGGATCAAAATTGCAAGAATCAACGTCATTAAACAGCTTGTACCGATAATTTTGTCAAATGAAGCTCAATTACAGGAATATAGAGTCACTGTGATTCTTAATTGATTCGCATATTCTCTAGTCTAGGTATGAAATTGAGATCAAACAATTAAATTTTTCGATAGGCTTGTAGAGAATGAATTGGGAATTTTTCGATGGTATCTTGCACTAGTACATCTTTTTGGTTGATATTAGTAGGTATATTTGATTTGTGCTTGTTGTCTAACTTGAATCGAGAGGGAGATAGTGTGAATGGAGATGGAGGGGAGCCACTGGCTTCAGTTTAGGAGATTGGACTAGGATTTTTCACAATGGTTTGACAATCTTTTAAGATAATTCAGAGGCTACACTTTCTACATAGCCTTCACACTGATTGCACATTGAGTTTTCAATACATAATGTCATGTGTGCACGGTTGGGGGTTAGACGTATTCATTGTGTCAAAGTTTTTCAATTATGTAATATCAGATTTTTGCTTCTTGTTATTGATACAACATTTCAATTTAATCTACAATGCTGAAGTAAAGATGGGCAAGTGTAGGCAAAGGAGAAGATACAACGGATTTGGGGGAGAGAGGAGTGCCTAAAATGAGAATGAGAAGAAGATGAATATGGGGTGGGTGGCATATATATATATATATTTAGTTTAATTGTTCTAATGTTTAATATTTGGAAAAATGTTAAAATACTTTACTCTTTTTCATTTGATAAAAATTGGTCAAAATCCATTTTTTTTTTTGTTCAATTAAAGGTCAAATGGATGGAATACGTCCGTTTGTCATTGTGCTGCAACAAAATGAAAGGTTTGGGACTTTTGTAGGACAAAGGGAAGATTGAGGTAAAGACACCAAAAAAATAGAAATGATTGGGACCACTGCTATAATTACTCCTTTTGATTTTAATTAAGGATATAGGAAAACGACAAAAAATGATGTAATGTTGTTGAGGCCAGGCTGTAAACTGACACATCCTAACGGCAATTTTGAACTACCCACGCAAATTAAGGTCATTGTTTTCTTTCCTATCAGGCATCATGTACCACTTATTTTTCTTTTCATAGATTAAAACAATAATTTTGTTTTTAACTTAAACACCCAACCTTTTACTATTTTATAAGGGAACCAAATATTTAATTTATTACCAGATTTTGTTCAAATCTTTTATTTGTACCAATCATGGTACCAAACCATTCAAAAACTTTAACCTGGAATCCAAATGGATGATTTAATGGAAATCATTCATTCGACCGTTAGTTGACTCCAAAAACAAATATAAATAAATTTAAAAGGGTAAAATGGTAATGTTACTATTTATAATATAAAATTAAATAAATGAAAATGAAATAAAAGAAAAGGGTTGTCTCATTCACCCCATCCACCTCACCCTACCCTAAAACGGGAAAGCACACCCCCGTCCGCACTTGCCGTCGTCGGCACCACTGTGCAACGCCGCCAAAATCACTACCACCCAAGAACTCAAAAGTCTCTTTCTCAATTTAATATTTCTTTCCCACTCTTTATTGTCAATTTGGAAAAATATATAGTAATAACTATCATGATCTTCATCTTAAATCAAATTTGCAAACTACAATCGGTACAAAGAAATATTAACAGACAATCGGATGCAGCATACATATCGCATTAGTTTTCTCCCCCACCTGCCCGTTTCTCCTTTGCCAATAATCTTCCCCTAATTTCTCTATTTCAACAGTAATCTTGCAGTTTTTCTCTTTCCCTGAACGTCTATTATCAAAATTTATTGCAGTTCCATACATACTGCAATTGAAAAAATGTGGTGAAGAAGATTAATATATGTGGTTATCAACTAATATCTCAACAAACGAATTATTTAATTGGTTTCGACAGCTTTGCACGGTGGTGGAGATGGATTTTCCCATTTTAGGGCTAGGTGGGGTGAATGGGGGAAGGGGGAGAAGATGAATTTTTTTTTTATTATTATTATTATTTTGAAGGAGAAATGTGTAATATCTAAATTGCCCTTATCTTATTTCGAAGAAATTATTATATTTTTCATTTTTTGGGTCAATTAAAATATTTGGTATAATGGATGACACAAATGAAAGATTTGACAAATTCTGTTACTAAATGAAATGTTTGATACCTGACTGCAATTTTCTCATTTTATTATTCCATTTTGTGGGAGGGAGAAAATGGGCAAGATGGAAAAATTGGATGAGGAAGAAGAATTATTTTGTTTTTTTAAGAATAATTTAATTTAATTTAATTTGAATTTTTTTTATTCTCTTTTAAATTTTGGTGGCGATGGCAAGATGACGATAAAGAGTGAGAGTTGGGTATTGGGTGAGGTAGGGAAGATAAAAAAAAATTTATTAAATATTTTAAATTGTTTTAGGTTGGATTCATTAGCTTTTTTGAGAGTTTAGGTTACTGTAAATATTCCTTTATTTTCTTTTTCTTTCTTATTTTTGTTTAAAGAGGAAGATAAATTCTTTATTTTACAAGGCTCTTTAACAAAAGTTTGAATATTTTGAAGTTTCAAATGTCAAAATTAAATTGATATGAATCACACTTTTTGAAACATAACTTTTGCCATGTCCTCGTCCTTATCCAGTTCGATTCCAATATTACGCCACATGTCTCGTTTTTGTCACGTAAACACAGAGGGTAAAATCAGCAAAAATTAGGGTTAAAACTAAGCCCTTTTTCATTCTCATTTTTTTTTTTTGCCAAATTATATATCTCTTCCTTTGTTACAATCACACTTTTTTCAATAAAATAATATTACACGTAAATTAATTTTTTTATTTTTTAACCACATATTATTCAGCAATCTACTATATTCCAAAAGAGTAATACTATTTAGTTTTATTGGAGTTGCAAATTCAATTTAAGTGACGTCGACGTGATATTAAATGATGACGCCTTTTATTCACTTTATCATGTAAACCCACCTAAATTAGGGTTAGAATCCCAACAGAACTGCATAACATTATTCATTTCAAAATGCATTCAACAACAAAAAAAAAAAGGTCTTAAAAGAAAAAGTTTCCTCCACGCCGTGGCCGTTGCTCCTCTTTTAGTGGACCGCCAGCTGTCTGGAAAATGTAAATCTGTGAGGTTCACATGCAAAGTTGCTACCGATCTCACGTACTTCTGTCCTTTGCCCGTACCCACGCACGTACATTGTAGTAGCACGTGAGTCGTTCATTACACGAACGAGGGCTATTTCTGGTAACTTATTTATACCGAAAAATGTGACAGGAAAGAAAAAATTAATGTAATATAATATACTAAATATTTATGTTTTAATTTCTTCATTCAATCAATAGAATTTTAGGAAGTACAAGTATAAATATTTCTGGTTATTTAAATCTTACGGAACAGACATAAAATATACTGATAGATGGAATGATTCACGTGGTGCCGAAACAAAGAGGATGCTTCCTTCCACATGAGGTCTTTTAATTTATAATTATTAAATAAAATTAAAAAATAGTATATAGAAAGGAATTATGTATAATCAATTGTCCATCTCCGGCGTGACGTTAAGTGGGACGAGTTGCTCTTCGCTCACCTCATCCCACTAATGAACCGAGTTGAGTAGCTAAACTCGAGTACGAGCCAAGCGAGATATTGAGCTCACGCGAGAGCTCGTGAGTCAAGACTAGGACATGCAGACTGTACGATGGCGGCGGTGTGCCATCAATGCAGCCTGAATTCAAATTTCAAAATTATTTATTTATTTTTTGTTAGTTGAATTCTAGTTCATAAATAGAGATATCTGTAAAATCAAACATTTATCTCTCTCTACAATCTCCTTAATATAACACACTCGTCCTTTTAACTTTTAAGAGTATAAATTTACAATTATTTTACAGTTATTCTTTTGTTGTCAACTTTTTCGGTAACAATTATTTCTATTAGGAGTAGTAGATTACACTAAAGTAACGAACGTCGATAAGGATATTAACTTATTCTACAATAATTCAATGCTTCCGTCTACAATTTTTTTTTCAAACCAACGATGTTTCAAATTTGAAAAATACTGATACTACAAAATTGACAACCATTAAGACTAGCAATAATTTGGAAGAATTTGTCTCTATATAGGGAGAAAGAAGGCAAAAGCTCATGAGTCATGAGCCTACTTTTGAATGATAGAAATACTTCACAAAAAAAGAAGATAATGAGAATTAATAGCAGATTACGAAAGCATATTGCAATTATCTTGGAAAGGAACTTTGCTTGAAAACCAAAAATTGATACTACCCATCATAATAGACATTACAAAAATGCATTGTTCGTGTTTGGAGCTCTCGATAGTACGCACGTTCAATTTCAAACTCGTTCAGGCCAAGAGGAACGTTTTAGAGTAACTCTTGCAAATTGGATTTATAATCCAAAAATAATACGAATATGCATGATAATATTCATAGCGGTGTCAAATTGCTATTATCTATAGCAAAAAAAAAAACGTCATTTAAACGAACTCATAAAAATAAGTCTTCAATCGAAATACAAACCTACTAATAGAGTTACGCTTCTTAACGATGATAGTAATATTAAAATTATATCGTGAGGTCTAATTAATTTGCTCGAATTAACCTACCACTTTCATTTATTTGTAATTTTTATCCTTCGGTTTTTCATTACGATCAGAAAAATAATTTTCTTACAATTTTGTAATTATTGTGAGCCTAATTATTGATTAAGTCATAGAAATTTTGAGAAAATGTATAATTGAAAAGTTGTAAATTTCGTAAAATCAAATTTTAACCCAAATCAATCATCGGCTAACTACCACTCCACCTCATCCCCTCCTTGAATTATTGGTGTAGGTACATACGTACTATGCGTTTACCTACAAGTCATAACCATCGACGTGGCGTTGGAAATAGAAGGACCGACAGGTTCGTATCAATATCCGACAATATTTTAAGGTCAATCATGCCTCTATCCTCCAACGTCACAAGTTTGTTCGGTGGGTCTCCAGAAGGCGATTTGTTCGGTTGGCCCTTTGAAATTTTGATAAAACCGTTTTGTCTTTTGTTAGCCAGCTATCATGCACTCCTTTCACGAGTCCCAATAAATATTAAATAATTAATACATCCTTTTCCGTTAATATATTTCTATTTGAGATTGCAAAGGTGGCAATTCTTAATTTAAAGTAAATTACGTATTTCGTTCTCAATCATTACTTGTGTATCTATTTTTTTCTTCTTGTCAACTTTTAATTAATTAAGGCATGATCTGATTGTAATTTCTATCCAAATATTTCATTAAATCACTCTTACGATGGCTCATGTCCACTCAAAAAATTGTAAAATTATCTTCTTAAAAGTAAAATTCAAATTCTATATTATTAGTCTTCACTCTACTCATCTCCCACCAGTAATTTCAATTGTTACAATCCGTGCTCACAGGTTAAAGCGAGCATGGACGGTTCTGGTAAGAATGCAACAACAAAAAAAGTTGGTGATTAAAGTGCTATTCGGGGCAACGATTGGAAACAAAATGTCTAATTTGCCCTTTAATTTAAATAATAGAATTCTTCCAAACAAAGTTTGTAACACAACTTGCATTTATGTTCATGTTTAAAGTGGGGGAATAAACTAATGTTCAATATATTGTCAATGAAGATTCATGAACAAAGTGGAGGAAGCTTATATTACAAGTTGTTTCCAACTATAATTTTCACACACAAAAACCACAAGAAGATCTATATTTTATGCGTTTATGTCATTGATATAATTTGTTTGATTAGCCACACCCTTAAAAAAATTAAAAAATGTTTCGAAGAATGTACAGTTAAGAAACAGAAAAATATCTTGAATTTACGTGTAAAATATTTTATTGTGTGAATATTTAATTGAAAAATGAGAATGAAAAATGAATTACATTAAAGTAAATGAGGTCAAACATGGCTTAATTATGTTTCATGTAAGATAGGGTCATCAGTCAAATTATTTCTTACTAAA
Source organism: Fraxinus cuspidata (assembly GCA_903798385.1). Classification (NCBI taxonomy): domain Eukaryota; kingdom Viridiplantae; phylum Streptophyta; class Magnoliopsida; order Lamiales; family Oleaceae; genus Fraxinus; species Fraxinus cuspidata. The sequence continues at coordinate 14,279 of CAIGRP010045466.1, forward strand.
ATTGTTATAAGTGAAATTATTACTCCTTGTTATAATAGTTATCTAACGGTTAACCAAAAACCCCGTTAGTAATTCAAAAAAGGCGACGGTCAAAGGATGGAAATGCCATGATTCTCGTGGCATAGTTTAGTTTAGCAATAATTTAGTATAGGGAATGGTGACATATGGGGATAGGACCAACTTACTTACGTTTGACTATTAAATTAACTTAAGAAACGGCTAAAAGTAGAAGAATAATTCGCCATTGGGAATGTTTACTCCATCTTGTCTTATTAATAAATTGAATTATGCAACAAAAAAAAAAAAAAAGTAGTTAAGTGGATTACAACTGTCGAAGAGCAGTCCAGCAGAATATTAGCCCCTGAATAAAATACTATTGTTTAAGAAATTTAAAATACACGATTAAGAAAATAGATAAAAATTATAAATTTTATAGCAAAATATCAGTCCATGAATTAAAATTTTAATAAATTTTAAAATACATAATTAAAAAGTTGATAAAAAATTTAAATTTTATAAAAATTGTTAAATAGGAAAGAATTTCAAGTATAATGAAGCCAATAATTTTGTAATGCTGCACGTCCTTTTATATTATTGTTGTACGTAAATATACGAATAATTATAATTAATAAATTATTATTCTTGTGATTAATTATATTTTTAGGGGAATGTACCTTGACACACTAGACTATCCACATACTTATTAAACTTAACTATAATATGCATATTATGTTAGTAGAAATTGGAATAAATTATGATTTAATGCCTTCATTTTATGTTATGATTTAATTAGTATCATTTCCTTTCCTAGGATGGATATAAAGCAGTCATTTGCCCATACAAGTCAATTTTATTATTTGACTTTATAATTAGACCTTATTTGGTAGTCCAATAAATTACTAGAAATAAAATGTGATTTACTAATTAAGGTAAATGAATGTCCCAAAAAATTGAAATTTGACTTCTCTCATTTGAAGGCCTTGATTTGGCAAATTAAAGTTAAAACGTTCCTTCAAGACTTCCAAAGCTGCTCCCCATTTTCAGTTGTATTGTTTGAAAAATGAAAATCATTCAACTCCAAATCGAAAACGGCATTAAGAAGTGTGAACGGTGCAAGGAGAAAAGTGCATATATATACATATATCATTCCTCGATAAGTAATGAGGTTAGTTTCTTTAAATTGTTACTTTTTCGAATAATATTGCCAATGAATATATTTATTTTACATAAAATTGATATTGGTCTTGATGCTTATACGTTCCTAACCATATGAATATATTTATTATAACATTTCATGTTCTTCTTTAGATCAATTTAAACGAGAGAAAATTTTTTAGCTATTAAATGTTTAGTCATATAGTTTTTGGTTCGTTTTAAGTTTCTTACTCAAATTAGTAGTCCATTTATAATTAATAAATCATAACTATGAGTAAAGATAAAGTTATCCAAATAATTAGTTTTTAGAGGGTACAGTTGGTAATTAGATTAAAGAAAACCAATGAAGCTTAATTAGATAAACTTCATTGGACCGAAAATGCCTCTGTTATTATGAGTTTGACTTTGTTGTTTTGATGATTCACTGCACATTCCATTTACATAACTTTTTTTAATTATTGACACGAATTTGCACTAATTCAAAGAATAATTTGTTTGGAAATTTGAAGGAAATAACCTTTAATTTTTTGCATATCTTAATTTTATTTCTATTTCTATGAAATAGACGTGATTAACGTTACATTGTTAGTTATATTAATGTTCTTATATATGGCATAAATTAAATTAAAATAACATAACATAATATAAAAGTAGCGTGACATAACATTTGAGATATATGTATGTGATTAAGAAATAAATAAATAATGAGTATGCTCAAGTTCCTAATAAATGGCAATGATATAGGACTCATGGCATGCTGTCTCAGCAGTTAGAGACATCTTCATTTACTAGTCAAAAGAATGAATAAATTATTGAGGATTTTAGGTAAGTAATCTCCCCTTATTTTCATATTAATGATCAATGACATAGGACTCATGGCAATGATGAATGTTCAATATTAATGTTAATGTTAACCGCTTCGCAGAGTTACCGATAGGTTCGATCGGGTTCCAAATAAGATGGCACATTGTATTTTGATTGGCTATAGGCTATACGTCAAGTGAGCTCACGACACTAACGTTAAGATTTTTTTAAATGAATGAAAGAAAGAAGATACATATTGAAAAATGCCTTTTTATTTTAAAGTAATCCATAAGCATATCATCAACATGCAACATATGCACGATATTTACTTACTGAGCGTTAGCTCATTCCACGTTATCCCTCCCCACTTTCAGATATGAAAGCAAGATGACTCGAAACGATGACTTGTTGTGACATGACTCAGTATTATGACATTTAAATATTAATTTGGTTTTAAAAATAAAGTCAATGTTTAATTTAATTATTTTGTATCTTATGATGTAAAGGTTATTTTTTTTTAAAAAAAGTTAGTGATGTTTACTAAGTCGAAGAAAAATCTAATCGCTTTTCAGTAGTTATGATTTTAAAAGAAAATTAATGATAATATTTTCAAATTTGGGTATCTAGATTTGGATGTGTTACAAATTTTTTGGACGAAATAAACAAAGTCCCATACGTCTCGATCTCTGATATAATTTAATGCAACCAAATCTTCTGGAATTTGTCCATTTCTTGTAATTTGGATAGTTTGATAGATAGAATTGCAATGAAGGTCCTTAACTCTTGTAGAAAGTATAGATAAACCCTTAACATTCAAATGTTAGCATCGCCGTCCTCAACTTTTCATGTTTATATCAACACAGGTCTTACAATGGGAATCCGAAATAAGTAAAGTCAACTATGCAGAAAAATCCATGCTATATAATATTAGCCTGAATTTTGGATTTTCATTCGTCGGGATGAAATAGGAAAACCTTCGAAACATCTTCAATGTATATTTTAAAAGGTAAATAAGTCTACAATAGTGATAGATTGAGCAATTGCAAATAGCAAGATGCCATGAAAAAGTATATTAGAAGCAAGAAAATGGTTGAAGAGGCATAAAATTCTTTAATTCCACATTTGCGTTGCATAGGAGCATAGGGAGGGGGTATTTACTTTTTAGTGTGAAAAAAGAAAATTTTCTTTGGAACTTTTTTTTCCCGTGTATTAGCTTGGCGTTACATCAATTGATTGAATCACATAAGTTGAACCCTAAGTGAGCAAACAGCTTGAGGTTTAAAAATAGGTATGGGAAGGCCGAGAAACTTGCGTGAAAAATCTGGGTAAAAGACATGTGAAGGCAAAGAACTTGAGGTTGAAAATTGGGTACACAAAAGTTGAGCCAAAGAGAGCCAAGGTGTGAATGGTGTTGCGTTGTTTTATTAGAGGACATGATTGCTTCGAGGGAGGCTATTAGTGTGATTCCAATCGTGTTACTAGCTTCATCAATGAAGTTTTGAAGCTTGAGAGTGCGGAATCCTTTATGGCAATGTTGAAACACAGTGTGAGAGGGTTGTTTATGACTATGATTGGTGGATGAGGGGGTGTTTAACATTGGTGTGGGCTCACGGGGAGATTTCCGTTTGTTTTTTTCATTTTCTTTTTGTTTTAGTTATTTCTTTATTAAGACTATTTGTGTTTGTCCATTTTACCCTAACAAAACAGTGCTCCATGACTATTTAAATATTAATGTCAATTTGTACTGGTTTCATCAATCATATTTCGTGTTGCAACATTTGCAAGATGTTGAGAGACATTGTGTCAAGATTTGTAAGTTGGCGATCTATTTGCAATTTTCACAAAGGTTGGACACCTTGCTCCAATTTTTTCTATTTATTACAAGGCCTCGAATCTCGATTGGTCAAATGTGTTTCCATCAAAAACTAGATTTAGGAGATCGTGAAGACCCGTTAAAGATTAGGAGAAGCCATGTTTTCGTATGTGAGAGCTGCGTTTTCGTAGGTGAGAGCTACTATATGGCCAGGGCGACATGGCGTCCTTGGATGGCCAGGGCCCATGCAACTTTATTCTTCATGAGTTAAAATACAAGGAATAATTTATTAATTTTACTAAAAAAAATTACTAATTCCGAACTTACTTTTAAACCTTTTTTTATTCCATAATTATACTTTCATTTAAGGAGATCCCGATATATATATATATCGGGATCTCCTTAAATGAAAGTATACCACGGATAAGGTGCACACCAGGATTGTTAGTTTGGCCTAGGCCGAGAAAATACACGTCGAAGATGGCAGCTTATATAAATGACAGGAATGATGTGAACTGTGTTTCCTTAACGATTCGGAAATTACCGGCTATCAATGCATTACAATTATAACATAAATATAATGATATGTTTGATTGGTTTTATTTTTCATGAAAAATATTAATTTTCCACCAAACTTCCTACTTTTGGAGTGTTTGGTTGGCATTTTTTTTCTATGTAAAATATTTTTCAAAAATTAATCACGTGGTCATATTTTTCTCAAAAAAGAAAGATGTTTCTTTGGGAGGGGTAGATTTTTGACATCGAAACAATTCACTCACTCTTTGTCATCTACTTTCATTTCTCTCGTTTACCCACCCACCAATAAAAGATAAAAAAGTATAATATTTTGTAAGTTAAAAATTAAACTAGTCAAACACATTTAATTAATAATTTCCATGCAAATAAGTTTTAGTCAATTCAATTGTTTAGAACTTATT
>CAIGRP010045473.1:0-14497 GCA_903798385.1 Fraxinus cuspidata
CTCTCTATTCTCAAGAAAAGAACAAACAACAATAACAATTTACTCATGCGAATATCTAGACAGGTAAAAGTACAGAACAAGGTGTTCAAGCAACTCACTGACTGAAGATTTTTATTCAGTGTTTGGAGGTCTTTAGCAACCACTTCAAGCAAATTATTCAGTGAAGCCGGCTTTCTCGACTCGTGATTCAAATCCAGAACCGGTGGAGGACCGGCTGCAACCCCTATAATGGCATCGAAACTATTACAGCATCCAAGATTCAAGCTTTGAAATGTTAATCCAAGTAATTGAACAAATTCAGTTAAGAATAACATGTTGAGCTAATCAAAGAAAGAAGTACCATTGAGCAAAATTTCAGGAGTATTTGTCGAAAACACGTGGCACGGGCCAATGTCGCGCCGGTAACACCACAATTTCCTATCCTTATAGCCTCCATTGACGGTCCTAAGCATACCCTTTGCACAATGTTTTACAGAGATTCGCTCAAGGGAGGCATTGGAAGAGGACCCATAAGCTAAAAATTCAAGCCCTCTTCTTGCAAACTCAAGATTATGGCATGTCATTGACATCATCCTCTCAAATTGCAAAGCCGCCAAGATTTTCCCTTAAATCAAAAACCCACCTCGAAAAGTTGGTTAATATTTCACTTTTCTCATGCCCACCTCGTAAAAACTCACTATAAGTAATAAAGTCTGCACCTTTGACAGAAAAAAATCAATGGACGAACTTCAAAAGAACGTAAACGGAGTGTTGAATTAAGAAGCTATCCTCTTCTGGGAGAGGGGAGACGTGGAGGCTGAAGTTGTGCGGTGCGTAGCAAAAACTGAGTGGATAAAAAAAGACCACATTTTTCGTTATCACGTACCAGTCTTCTTTTTTTTTTTTTTTTTCCTTTTCCAATTTTGTAAAGAGTGACAAAAGGAAGGACAACGATAGGACACTTTCGAAGTGTAATAGAAAGGGGTTGTAGTGACCTTGGGGATGAACAAGAAGTGATGGAAAATGAATGAGCAACCTTCAACAATTGGGTGATATAAGTAGAGACTCGTCACATGCAAAATCCAGCAATCACATGCTTTTGTAAGTTTTGAGGTCTTATAAAAAGTTATCGTAATTCTAAAAAGTTATCGTAATTCTAGGGTCTGCTGCCAGAGTTTCACTTGCCAATTGTCAACCTTTTTCTAGATGGGTAACTTGACTTCAGTCAAATGAACCTTTCTTACTGTATTCTTTATTATTTTCATGAAAGGCAAACTTTAGGCAATAAATATGGAATCCGACATCGGTATAGGATGCAAAATGGTACAAATAGTTAGAAGAAAAAAAAATCATAAATCAGTTGAAAAGAAGAGAAATAAGAAGGCCTACAAAAGCGGACATAGCTTTTAGCTTGTGTGTCAGATATTGACCTTTTAGCCTATATTATCTAAGTTTCAAGGTCAAATTTCATCATTTAGGGGTCCGTTCTTACGTTTTTCTATTTTGAGTTAGTTTAAGTATATTTTCGTCATTTTTACAGTTTCCTAATCTATTCAAATCTATTTGCCGAATTAAGATTTCACTTTGACGCTTTAAATATATGTTTAAGGGTTTGAAAATCCTACAGCCTTTTTTAAATGACAATATTTTAATTTTTCGTTATCTGGTAGATTTTAATATTTCTCATATTCGTTTGAAAGAAATTCGAACAATACCCATTCGTGTGTTATGAACAAGAACCTTCTTTTTGTATTCACATTTTCATCATGCATCACAAGATGACGAGTCACTCTATTTTTCTCTCTAGGCGTGAAGCAACATGAGAGAGCCCTTACATCTCGAAGTAATAACTCAATGTCAAGCAATAATTGTGCATGACAGCTTGCTCGAAATCATGTTGCAAACTTGGATGGTTCAGAGATGGTCTTTTTCCATACAAACCGTTCGAGTGTTGGATTCCTTAACAAGTAAAAACTAGACTAGATTGTATTGCACTAGCATTAGCATCATCTATCCCTAACCAGGTTACGTTTCGAACTGCCAACACTCCCACCACCACTCTAAGATGATACCTAACCACAATGCCAATTCAAATAAATCTAGTCCCTTCTTGAAGAGTAGCAAGTGTTCATCTTAATTTACCCACTCGTGGTGCAACCCAATCAATCATTCCATGCAAATGTTGAGAGGCGAAATAATCAAAAATTAAAAACGTGTGGCGTCTATTTGGTTTAGTTTGAAAATCAGGTTTTTCGTAAATCTTAATAAAAGTTGGTGAAATATGTAATTGAAAAAAGTTGATAAAAGTTGTGTGCCCCATAAAAGGTATTATTGAAAAAGTATTTAAGGAAAAATGAGTGTTAGAAAGTAGGGTCAGATATGGACTTAGGAAAAAAAAGGGGCATACTACACGAACATAGGTGATGACATAGAGGGTGACAGAACACACACACATGAGATTGTTGGCATTTTTTAATTCAGGCAGGCGGGACCCACGCGCAAATGTGAGGGTCGGTCAACCCTTATGTTAAATTTTTGGGCAATTCAGCAAAATTCTTTTTGTAATTCTGATTAATAATTAATATTTCAGTTTCAATAAATGCTCCTTTTTCCTCCAATAACTAACTATCATCTGTCACGTTTTAATAGAATAAAAACTCAGTTAGTGTCACGTTTTAATAAAATAAAAACTCATATTAATTAGATTAGTTGACTTTCATTATTTTAGATCTTATCTTAAGCAACCGTAATAATGCTGGATCACACGTAGCTTCTAATTTAGAGGAAATTATTTGCACACATGGGCGGATTTACGTTGGTCAGTGGGATCAGCTGAGCCTATAGAATTTTTTTTTTTTTTCACTTTCTTCCCATTCGTACGAGTTTTTCCCTTTCACTTTTGCCTCCAAACTTCTTGAATCTCATTCTTCTCCAAATACCTAAGTTTGTTATTTTTACTAAATAATGGTTCTACTAGGCTCATTGCACTGATGCCAGCAATCGACCTCGTTTTTTCTCAACCGCTATACTAGACACCTCAAGGCCCTCAACCCACAATTTGAATCACACAATTGGATTGGAGATTCGATGGTCGAATGATATTCTAATTGTCTATATTGAGTATGATTAGTTTGATAGTATTGATAACGATTTTAGTTATAATACGTTTTCAAAATATGAAGATGTGTAGGCATTGTTTGTAGTAATGTGTTTGATTACTTTCATTAATGTTACGTGTTTGGGGAAAAAATTGTAACTTATTTTTCGACCCCACAATGAAGAACGTCTAACTCCACTATACATACAATCAGTTTGTCAATGAAATGTTAATAGTATGTTTGATGCATTCGGCCAAATATGATAAAGTAATATAAGAAAATAATTTTTTATCAGTAGTCAAATTTGATGGCTTGACTCAAGAAATTGTAAAAAGTAAAAACTACTTAGTTAAAGAACACAGAGTTTTTAGTGAAGTGGTGAAATGCATAAAAATTGCAGTAACATCAACAATAATAGTAAATAGATGGCAAGAATAAAGTCAATATTCAAGGCAATATTGATCACATGGGTCTTGAAGATTACACAAAAAATGCGGATTCACCATCGAAGTTCAGCCAAACAAGGGTCGAGGCAGCAAGATCAAAGATAGCATTCATATGTGCATGGGAGTATTGATGAGTTCGGTGGTTTTCTGTTGGATTAAATCAATTTGAACACACCTCTCTCGATCAGTGAATTTGATTCAACGAGAATTTTTACATCACGAGGCACACAAAATCTAGGACCGAAATAAAGTCACACAAGATATAATCATACAAGTTTGTCTGATTTCTCAACTTTTTTATATTCTGTATATTTGAAAAGGGTAAGTACTACTTTGTTCTCTTTTGCGAAAGATCAAACCAAATTCCCCCTCCAAAGTTTGTACTTTTCATTTGTTTTTAATAAAACATATCACATGCATGATTTTATTTAAAAATATTGACCGACACTACTATAATAAAGTTACTTATCATTCAATCTTCACACAAATCAATGGTGCATATAATATGCCAATTATGGGCTGTGCCGTGCAAGTTATCATCAGTAAAAGTTTTAATATAATGTAATTAAAATAGTAATACACATAATCACGCAATAATGCAAGGTAGATCAATAATTTTATATTAAAGAGTAGTTAAGCCCTTTGTTTGAGCCTATTATTGTAGGGGTTGAAAAATAAGAAAAGAATTTCGATTTATATGTAGCAGCACAAATATCTAATATTTATCAAGGTTCTAAAATGCGTAATGTGTGGCAATGTGTTTCAGTCGAACATCAAACATTACAAGAATGTGTGTGCTTATGCAAAGCATATACGTAATTATGCGTTTTTCAATTTTTAATATTATTTTAAATATTCTAAAGTAATAATTATATTATATAATGCATTCTTATAACTTTATACATATTATTCTACTCAAAATCATAAATACTACAATTACTTAGCTCTTTTTTGATTTGGATTAAAATCTCAAGTCAAAGTCAACAATTAATTCTAACTAAACATTTCATTGAATCTACAACTTTCAACCACACGTTTCATCAACTTTGATTAAAATTTACTAAAAATCTAATTTAATTTCTGCCAAACAATGGCTTAAACTTTATACAAATTTCTTAATAAAAAATTAATGCTCAATATCATAAATACATCAATTATTTGGTAATAAATTCCTGCAATAAGATTAGACACGGACATTGAATTAAAAAAATTATAAATATTTTTTAACTCTTTATCGGATTCCAATTCAAACTCCTCTTCATCTAAGTCATCTTGCGTGTATGTAAAATCATCTTCATCGAGTTCCCTTATTTCAACTCGAAAATTTCTAATACATTTTATAGATGGTGGGATATCATTATTAACCTTCTTCTCATCATCACAACCATCAATAATTCAAGATTGTTCATTATTAGCATCATTTGCTAGTAAAACTAGAGAAAAATCGAAGGAGGCTCTGACTCGACGTAGATAGTTTGCAACTCTACGAAAAATTTGTTATATTTTTTATTTTTTTAAAACATCAAAACCCTATAGATTGCTGTATATAATTCATGGGTTTGGATTATTTGGGTTAATTTGATATTTGTTGGGCTTAATTTACTTTTTTTATTTTAAGTTACAAAGATGGACTCGACTTTGCTAGGTTAATTTTGATACAATTTTTAACATAGATGCGTGCACCTTTTAGGGTTAAACATGTATATGCTGTCAACGAAATGAGTGACTACATTATCGCATGGATACTCTTTATGTAAGGCATTTCGAAAAAGTATCAAGCATATGCTTAATATATGTGCGCATTTTAGAAAACTAGTATTTATCAAATTTAAAAGGGAATATTGCACTTTTCGTCCTCAACCTTTATGAAATGTAACAAATATACTCACAATCTTTTTTAAGCATAATCCATCCCACCATTTCAGTAATGTAGCAAAACTTTTCATTCCTTACATTTAGCAATTAGATAATGATTTTCAAACTCTACAAAAAATTTGTTATGATTTTTTATTTTTTTAAACGTCAAAACCTTATAAATTGATGTATATAATATATGTGTTTGGATGATTTGGGTTAGTTTGATGTTTGTTGGGCTCAAATTGCTTTTTTAAATTATAAAAATGGACTCGATTTTGCTAGACTAATTTTGATACAAATTTTAACACAAATGCGTGCACATTTTGAGGTTTAAGCGTACATACGCGGTCAACGAAATGAGTTAACCGTATTATCAAGCACATACCCTATATGTAAGGAGTTTGGAAAAAGCATCAAGCATATACAAAGCACAAGTTCGCATTTTAGAACACTAGTATTTATCAATTTAAAAGGGAATATTGCACTTTTCGTCCTCAACCTCTATGAAATGTAACAAATATACTCACAATTTTTTTTAAGCATAATCCATCCCAACATTTCGGTTATGTAGCAAACCTTTTCATTCATTACATTTATCAATTAAATAATGATTTGCACTCCTTTTTAAATAAATAATATAAAATGAAGTAATAAAACAACAAAAAATAAGAAAAACTGTAAGGGTGCGTTTGATTGCAAATGTGAAAAATGGGTGGAAAGAAAATGAATTCCAGGGAATTAAATTGCTTAGAAATTGTTTTGCTGGGAATTGTAATTAATTGTGTTTGATTGGTATAATTTTCCACCTGGAAAATGTTGAAAGTTTGGTGTCCTTTTGGCTTTGTTTTTCATGGAAATTGTCCATTAAAGTGATAATTTTTTTTTTTACCATTGGGTCTAGAATTTGTTCCAATTGTAAAAAAAAAAATACCGAATACCATTCGTTTGGCTTTGTTTTGCATGGAAATTGTCAATAAAATAGAATTTTTTTTTTTACCATTGTGTCTAGAAATTTTTTCAATTGGTGGAAATTGATTTTCCACAAAACCAAAGAAAATGTGAGCATGTGAACCAAACCAAGAAAATGAATTCCATGAAAAAAATGTGTATCAAACAAGACAAAAGTGGTAGCTGGAATTTGTTTTCCATTTTCCATGGAAAATAATGGCCAATCAAACAGGGCCTAATTCATGGCTGCTAATTCGAGNATTTTCCCGGAAAAATTTTGCCTATCAAACACTGCAAAAATTGGAAAATGGAAAAAATCCACGGAAAATCCGCCCAATCAAATAGGGGCTAAATGAAGTCTCGTAACTTTTTAAAAAGTACGAATAAATCCACTTAAAGTAAGTAAATACATATTAACATAGAAAAATTAAAAAAAGTATACATTTTATCTTCCTCAGCCGAGCTCACTAACCAACTTACCCCATCCCAACCCCCACCCACAGCCACCCACAACCTCCACAAATGCAATTATGCTAGCGACGACGACAATATCAATATCATCACCTTAAACAATTATTAAAAAAAAATAGAAGATAATAAAAAATACATATTTTTCTCCAAACTCACCCACCACCCACCGCAATAGAACCATTAATGACAGTGGATAATTCATTAGCTCTCCACCATCCTTTTGCAAGAATCAAATAAACAAAAAAAAAAAAAAAAGATTTAGGATTCTTGAAATTAAAACTCTAGGTGGGTGGTAGGATGGTTTGAGAAAAAAAAAATATTTAATTTTGTTTTCGAATTAATTTCTCTAAGATAGTGGCAATCTCCTGTGTGATTGCATTTGTAGAAGTTGTGTTTGGCTACGATGGAGATTGGGCGGATGGATAGGTTAGCTTAGTAGAGGAAGATGAAATGCTTATTTTTTTCTAAGTTTTTTTGTGTTTTGTATATTTAATTGAAGTGGGATTTATTTGTTCTATTTAAAATTTATAGAACTCCCTTCGCAATTTTTTCCATTTTTTGTTTTATTTTTGTTTATTTAAAGATGAGGTCAAATATATTATTTAACGGCTGAAAGGGAGGAAAAGATGAGATTTGCAACATAATCGGAAGGTTGTGGATATATTATGCTAAAAGATGTTGATGGTAGATTTTAACATTTCATAAAGTTTGGGGACAAATATTGTAAGAAAGAGTATCTCCCAATGAAATATACATACGTACTTCTAAAGTGCTTTAGCTATAGCAAATATAAATTTTGTCGATACAAGAATAAAATAACTTTCTTATAGATTTTTAACATTTCATAAAGTATGGGGACAAATATTGTAAGAAAGAGTATCTCCCAATGATATATACATACTTCTAAAGTGTGGCTATGGTGAATATAAATTTCGTCGATACAAGAATAAAATAACTTTTTTATTGTTTGTCCATAAGTTTTACATTTTTCTCTTTTGTATAAATTAATATTAGTTTGCTATTATCGTAAATTAGATACCTTTATTATGAGAAGTGGTCTTTCTCTGAAGACCATAAGCAACAATAGTGCATCCAATAATCTAAATGTACATTTCTACGTGACATTGATTGTTATTGACATTGTGTGAGTTGTTAAGATCTGTGTCATTAATTGTTTAAAGTGTTGTTACAATCAATGTACAAAAAACTTCCAACTCATAAGAATGCCTTCCATGATGCTAAAGTTAATGTACATGTAGCAAGATTAACTTGGCCTATGGTTCCAACTTCCAACCTAATTTGTACTGCAAACATTTTAAAATAAAAAATGAAAACGAAACGAAAAACGTATGTCATGGATATACGCTTCTTGTAGCCATATAGAGACGGAACCTAATTTCAATTTGTCTTAAGAATAATACTAAATGTACGTCCTACCTTACAATATAGTTGACATTCTCCTATGATATGATTAATTTTAAATTAAGAGTGTAGGTATTTCCATGTTAAGGAGTGTAAAGACATTTATAAGGGAAATGTGTACATGTAACATAATTGTTGCCTTAGTAACAACCTCTCACAATCATTAATGATCTTACGTATGAAACTCATAATGATAATACCCATTTTTATGAATATAATTGGCATTCTAGTGTTAAAAATAGATTATTATTATTTTTTCATTTGGATATTGTGATTTTACGTGACGATGTTTATAAAAGAAATTCTTACAGGTAAGGTTAAAAATAGAATCCTTCTCTTTATAGTTTTTAGACTAAGCCTATGTTTGGCTTGTGTTTATCAAAATACCTTGAGTCGAGCAGCGAACCACTCATCCGACCCGCTCGTCGTCTTGCACTAGTTGTTCGAGCGTCGGCTCGCATGCATGCTAGCTCGCCTCAGGCTCGCAAGTAACTCGCATTTTAGCTACAAAATATAATTTTCGGCTAAAAAGGAAAAGAGGTCTGCTCGCCCCTACATAGCCAGCCCAACTTTCTTGAAGCGAGCTAGCTAATGCTCAACTCGTCTCATTTAACATTCCTACATTAATCAAAATAATGTAAAAGAATTTAATGTCTTCCTTCCTTCCTTCCTTCCTTATTTTTTGATTTTCGTCCTACATGATATTAAATTGCCATTACTGTTGACCTCAAAAAATGGTTCCGACATGGTGCCAACGGAACGAGATTCAACGTAAACTCCTTCCTGCGCACAGTAGTATACCGTTAGACACTCGCGACCTTTTCCGATGGGGTGGAAGCGGCCGCGAGTACTTCAACGATCAAGTCAGTGTTTCAGTCAACTGGAGGGTGTGGCCTGGAGATGAATTGATCTCAGAGACGTGGTTGGGAATGTGTACAAATATATTAAAGAGCTCGTGTTAAGACTACGATGCCATGATTTCAGATTCCAACCTCTACTTACCATTGTGTGGGGGTATTTATACTAGCGAATGTAAGAGGAGAACTGTTGGATAAGGGGATACGTGGCTTCAGATCCCGACTTGGCTGTCCTTTTGTAGGTGTCAATCTGTAGGTTAGCAGGCATTAAATGATTTCTGAAGTCGTATGTAATAACGAGATACAGATATCGTTATTATGGATAGACCATCACGTATGACATTTCTTACTTATGAAGTAAGTAGCCGATCTCACAAGATAAAGTGTGGTGTCACTTAAATGAACACTTGTATTTTTTGTTATAGAGCAAAATATTGGAGACCCATTGGAGATATTCCACATGGATAACTATCTAACTGTTAGTGGTTAATCTCTAATGTTCGGTAGTGGAATTGGTCCTTTGACTTGAGGTCATTATAGTGCCTTATATGAGGACAGTCATACTTTGTGATGTTGGATGTTGCTATGTCAATAGTTGCTAATACAGCATCGTTCAGGTATGTCAAAAATCATACAAAGGTTGCGAATGATCAATAGAGGATGCGTCACTCTTAGATAGTGAGAGATTATGATCTACGTTTCATTCAGTTAAGTTGATAATGAAATCCTTCGGCAAGGTGTACTCATAAGTCGAAAAGGAGTTTTCGACTTATATTGACTTATTAGTGGGATGAAAGATATTATTGATAATTGAGATTGACCCATATCAATATCTCGTAATTGATCGGATCATATTGACGAATGGATTATAATTTCACAGTAAACGAACAAATTTGATTTTATCATACCACGTGACATGTCTTGTCATATGTGTTGTCCTGATATATTGCTAGATGTCATCGAGGACGACAAATGTGAATTGGTAATAAATTAAAAGAGACATTTTAATTTATCAGTTTTGATTAGATCAAAATAATAATTCACGTCGTAAGACATCGTGATCGGGAATCTAATGGGTCACCTACAAAAGGAGAACCAGAAGAATGAGATTCATAAATTAATTAATTAACAAGTATTGTACGACTAATTAATTGGGCTGCTTGTTAATGTGCCCGAATTAATTAATTGGATTAATTGATTCATAGACCAAATTTAATTAATTTGATTAATTAACTATTGAGTCACGTTAAGTTTAGAAAACGGGCCACGTCCACTTGGACTTATATTAATAAATCAATAGGGTTTCAGAAAAATTGGACATCAACATTATTATTATTATTCTTGCTAGCACAAGAAAAGAGAAGAAAACCCCACGTTCTCTCGTACTTGTTCCCTGTGTAGATTTTCATTGGAGGCTGGACAATTGGACAGTTGTGGATTGCAGTTCGTGATTATTCGTGTTCGAGAATCAGCGAAGGAGTTTATAGAATTTATCAAATGTATTATTCTATACACAATTTCTATCTAAACACAACATAGATCCGTGATGGGAATGAAAAAATAATTTATTTTCCAACGTGCATGTTAAGTAAATTCCCAACATTTGCCATTTGAAAGACATTACTTTTTCCTTCCCTGATCGTTGAATAGAAGTTATTCTCTTTCCCATTGTCCCCTTCTTGTCTAAGCTAAATTGCTGTCATGTGCACTTACAGGTTTGTGTATCATCTGATGGGTTGCCTTCTTCAGTTGATGCTACAATTGAATCACCAAAGGTTACTTCTGCACTCTTTGACGTATTTCTTGGAGGTAATCCAGTTTCACCTTCATTGAAATCTTCAGTTGTAATGGTTTGGCAGTGACCCTTATGTGATTAAAGGCCTGACGGGTTGAAATTTCTGTTGTTTTTGAGTTTCTAATTTGTTTTCAGTTAATGTCCGCTAGTTGAATTTTGTAATGTGGAGTAGTTGAGTTTTGATGTGACTATAATGGTAGAAAGAAAAGGGTATTTATTGGTTTTATCAATATGTATATTCTGCATATCTGTGGAGAAGTTCAAATGTAGTTTCACATTCCCGATACAAATCCATCCGCTTTAATCTCCTCTAGCATCTTGAGAACCTCTGCCATAGGAGGTCTTTTGTGTGGCTCTGGCTCAAGGCACATTAGTGCTATACTGAATACACGATTAACTTCATCAACCGAGAAATCTTCTAAACTGCTGTCTAGTACAAGCTCTTCTTGCTTTTCCTGGACGACTGTCTTCACCTGCAACAACATATAAAAGTACAGTTCTGAATCAAATTATTAAGAAAATAGCAAGTCGTCATTCTAGCAATTAAGTTATGCTGCTGAAATCTTCTATTCTGCTCTGACCTAAATGTTGAAATCTTATTTGTTGAAATATAATCTTAACTTTCTTGATCGATAAGGGCGTCATATCTAATTAGAATGCAAAACAATTCATCTGTAAGAGTTACCCAGGTCACAAGCTTAGTTCCCTCCTCAATAAATGCTTCATCTGTTGGTTTTTTCCCTGTTAGTAGCTCAAGTAACACAACCCCAAAGCTATAGACATCCCCTTTTGCTGTCGCTTTCCCGGTTTCGAAATACTCTGTAGAAATCATAAAATAATTAGGTAAGTTCATAAACAACATCAAAAGTAGAAGTATCTTATTGTTCTAACTAGTATACCAGGAGCCAAGTATCCAAAAGTTCCAGCAACTAAAGTTGAAACATGAGTTTTATCTGGTTCCATTAAAGTAGCTAATCCGAAATCTGATACTCGAGCCTCCAAGTTTTGATCCAACAATATATTGCTCGACTTAATATCTCTGTGTATTATGTGAGGGATGCAATCATGGTGGAGGTAGGATATCCCTCTTGCAGCTCCAACAGCTATTTTGTATCTTGAAGGCCAATCTAGAACCATCCTGTTTAGAGACTTTCCTGCGTAACAGGATATGGTGATCGTCAATTAATAGAAACCTCAATGTTTATAAAGACTTCCTCTTAATACTGGCTGAAAATTAGTTACTCTTTTTTAGTCTTTCAGAAGTTAATTGATATATAATGTAAACGCAAACCTTTTTAAAAAATTCAACTAATACTAACAATGGGAGATTTAGCACGTTCCTCTAAATTTAGGAAGTGATGAATATAGGTAAAAAATTGATAGCATGTTTTGTTCGCTGGACTTGACATAACTTAATGACAAAAAAGTTCACGTTTCTCTTCTTTAATCATGTCTATCGTACCAAATATGCTGTGAATGCGTACCATGTAGTAGCGAGTCGAGACTGCCATTAGGCATTAGCTCATAGATAAGAAGATTGTAATCAGAAGCAGTGTAGTATCCATGAAGAGTAACTATATTTCTATGTTTTATGTCCCCCATCGCCTCCAATTCTCTCTCAAAACCGCGGTCTTGCTCCTGATTTGCTCTGCTTAGTCTTTTAACCGCAAAAGACATTGACTCATCTACTGTCAGCTTGTAAACTGTCCCGTAGCCTCCTGATCCTATAATATCCTTGTTGCTAAGTTTCATCATCTTCCTCAAAAACGTATTTGACTTCAAAGATCTTGTCTTTTGTGATTTAAACATTACTAGTTTCCCACCTGTATTGTTTAAACATCAGAAGATTCTAACACATTGTTAGACATAAACGGTAAATGAGACACAAGAAAAAGCTTAAATTAGACTGTAAACATCCAAAACTATACCTGTAAAACTGTTTTGAACAGCCATTTGCTTTCTTTTCCATCGACGATAACATAGGACTGCCAAAACAATCTTCGATATAGCAAAAGCTAAAACACATACGGTTATGTAGAAGGGAAGTAACCGAGTATTTCCCATTTAGTTCTGCAGTGAAAATCCAACTATAAATTCATTTTGCTGTGAGTAAAACACAAAAACTGTACCAGAAGCATTTGAAAAGTTAGAATTCACAAACATCATTCACAGGGAATTTTAAAGCTTGAATTCAACTCAGAACACATTAATACAGAAAATTCTTCCTTGAAACTCCAATATCATGAATGACTTGGATCTTGAAACTCTAAGTACAATATGAAGAACTTTGCCGAAAAGGAATTTCTTGAGTCTTGAATCAAAAGAAGTAGCAGATATTTAAACGTGTGAATTGGGAATTTGCAGTTTAGTAGGCTTTGTGTTTTTACACTGAAATAAAGAATTGAAATCTGAAGTTGGGTTCATACATATGATTTCTAATGTTGAAGAACATGGCTTGTGTTGCGTCTAAAGTTTAATGAATGATATTTTGACAATGGATTTGTAACAGTGGAAAAGGTGTATGAAATGAAATGCCAGCCTGTGGTTTACACTTGTACTGATATTATTCATTCAGGAGGAAATGTATGTACCTCTTGTCTGGTTATATATTTCAAAAGTTTAAGGAAATTGACAAAGTTTTTTGTATTGTTTGATGTGGTTCTAAATCAGACTATTTATCACATCACACTTTTGTGAGTCGGTGTTCGTGAAAAAATCGATTTCTACCCTTCTAGAATACGAATTACGGGGCGAAATTTACTTTGAAAACCTGCAAAGAATAAACATGAATGATACATAAAGATTCGAGCAACTCTTTTACTAAGGTACATTCATCTTTTTACGAGCGACGAATTCACACATAGTACTGCTAAAAGGTGATTATTCTATTTATTTATTTTTAACTTTTAATGACACCCAAAATAAAAGGTCCTCCATTCTACTACGAGGTATGTAGATTCTGGCTTTTTTTTAATGGTCCTCAAGAAAAGGTCACCCAAAAAAGGTGGCAAGAGCTATTGCTTTATCTTACCTGAGGCTATGTAGATGGCTTAAATTTTTTAACCTTTTTTTTTTCCTATCTGTGTTGAACAATGGTGCATTCAAACAAAGATGTCTTCCAATCTATTTTGCAATACTCATTGAAGCATATACTCCGAAGAAGATCGTTGCTAATGCTATGTTGGCTTGTTTGCTACTAAGTATTGTATTAAAATATTGTTCAGTCATATTCAAAGTCGTATAGATCTAACATGTAAGGCAAAGAGAAGAATTTGTTCGAAGATGGGTTAACGTCTAATTAGCTAGCTGTGTGACGCAATAGACCATGATCGATTGTCCAAAAGTATGATTAGTATGACGAGGCATGTGAAAATTTGGTGTCTCCAATGACTTTATACCAGCTAGCTTTTGTAAACTTTATATATAGATGGAAGTTGAGAATTTATACAAAACTTTGGAAATTTTGCCCTTTGAGGAAAGACGACATGACTGATTGTGAGTTTCAAACATCATTTTGGAATGGAGCATGAATCATGTGAAAAAGGTAGTCTTTTCACATGTAGTGGGGGAATGAAAAAATATGGTCCAAAATGGGGGTAATTTAAAAAAAAAAATTATATATAT
>CAIGRP010045477.1:0-13320 GCA_903798385.1 Fraxinus cuspidata
AGATTTCTTATATTATTTCATGATCTGGTTGATATTTTTCCATTATTCCTTTTGTAATTTATAAAAAAAAGTGTTAGGCTAGATCTCTTTTTATATTGGATGAATATGAATCCTATTGTTTATTTATTTTAATTCAAAACTAGTAGTTTAGTATTTCTTGCATCCCTTGATTCATTTTGCATACTAATTGCGTTATTTAATTATTTAGCCATCAATTATATAATTAGTTGGTTGTTATGGTGTTGGGATACTCACAATAAATTTAGAACGCGGTAAAATTAACATATGTCCAATGGATTGTTAGGAATATCATTTATCACGTGTGCAATATATAGATAATTTAAAATTTAATGCATTCTAATTCGAGTTAGGAAGAGATTTAGGTCGTGGTAATAATAGATTTAATTTGTCTTAAAAAAAAGATATATCATAACTTTATTAATTGTCATGAATGCATGAACGGAATTAGATTGCAAATCGTGAATTGAAATAGATGACAATAAATAGACTCTAAATCCAATATAATCATCCATAATTGATAAAAATTAGAATTTTATAGCTTTTTTAGATTAAATTAGAATAAGTACAAAATCAAATCTCTTTAGCTTTACATATTTCGAGTTCCATACATAACTAGTAAACTTGAATTAAATTTATTCCATATGAGACGACACTCTCAACTCACTCAAATTTATTACTCGTTAACAATTTTGTACGCTTGCGAGGTTTTATTGAACATGACATAACGATTGAAAGTAGTTGAATAGCAAAGAGAGAAGAGAGAACATTAGAGACAGAAGAGAGCTCCCAAAGTTTGGTATGTGGAATAAGGAGGAGAACACGTCCTTATATAGTAATAGGATGAGAAGGGATTTCAATTCTCCATTAATTTACATTAACATAAAAATGTTACAATAGTCATTAGCGCTTTGTAAACACAACTCAATTGAAAAAAATAATCAAGTAACTGAAACATATTAAATTTGTTGTTACAATTGTCATTCACTTCATTTTATTTTAAATTTTTTTCCAACAATTCCCCATATAAATGAAACTAACAACAATAACAAACATACATGGTGATAGAATTCAACGTTCGACACTTGAATAGGATAGATTGGTATTACCCTTTGAACCTTCCCTTGTGTATAAATATGTTTACTTTACTAGCTGATTAGTAAATATGGTGTTCTTGAACTATTCTGTTATGTGTGTAAACCTATACTCCTACAGACTTCTTCCTAACACAACTCAATTCTTATAGTTTTGTTCATTTTGGCCATGAACATCTCCCTGATTCTATGAGAGTTTCTAAGGAATTAAACCTTGTAATTCCCCTTTGAAGTGGCCCCACTTCTTCCTGACATAGATGATCTTTTAATTAAGAGTAACCTTCGCTCGAATATTCCATCACATAATGATCATTAAAAGCTTATCTTATCCTTTATTTCGTATAAGTGTTACTATTTTCATCATAGGAATGGACTAGGATGAGTTTCCACAGTGATCCAACATATACAAAATTAGGTTTCTCCTTTGAACCTAGACTTGGGGATTTCCAGTCAACTAGGCTGGGTTTCAACTAACTCTCTATTTAACCATATATTTTCTAGATACGCAATATTGTCATTTGACCTTACATAGTAAATGAAGATAATTCCCGTATAGATTAGTTGTCTAATACTATTATTTTTCGACGAATATGTCTTAACTTACCATTAAACATGTTGCTCTATGCCATACCAATTATTGATTGACTATCACTATTATTTTGGAATATCTTCTAAGAAATGGCGGAGCTATTCTGCTTCTTCCCTGGATTTATGCTACAAATTTAGATTCCATTGTGGATCTAGCTATAACTGTTTATTTCAAGAATTTTCAAGACTTAGGGACACCCCCCTAGCATGAACATATATCCACTAGTAGACCTTAAGTCTTTTACGTCAGATTTTCAACTTTCATTCTTGTATCTTTCTAGGACAGATGGATATCTTGTATAGTGTAGTCCATATTTACGACTATATCTTAAGTACCTCACTACAATCACAATTGCCAAGCTATGGTCAGCTCTAGGATTACTCCTATATTTACTTAGCTTACTTACTACATAGGCTATGTCACAACTCATTAAGTACATTAGACTATCAATCACTTTAGAGAAATGTTCTCTCTTTCATTTTTGGGTAGATGATCACTCATGTCTATTGGTGTTCTTGCAACGCCAGTGTTATCTTTATTAAATTTTTCAAAAATATTTTCAACATAAAGTGACTGATTTAAGATAAGTCCATCTGATGCTCTAGAGATCTTTATTTCTAAGATAACATTGGCTAGTCCTATATCTTCATGTCAAATCTTGAATTCAACATATCTTTGATAGATTTGATCATCCTATCATTACTATCGACAATGAGCATGTCATCAACGTAGAGACATAGAATAACATATTAATTTTCAACGTCTTTGATATAAACACATTTGCCTCATTCGTTGATTCTAAATCTATTGCAATGTGCAGATTCATGCCATTACTTTGATACTTGTTTTAAACCATACAAGGATTTTCACTAATTTATAGACTTTTTTCTTGTTCAGGTGCAATAAAATCCTCAAGTTTTTCCATGTAGATATCTTCATCAATCCAAATCTCTATTCAGAAAAGCTATTTTCACATCCATTTGATGTACTTTGAGATTACGTATGACAACAATTGCTAGTACCATCCTTATGAAATTTACTCTTGTCACACGCTCCATTGGTAGGAAAGTAGTCTACCCTTTTCGTTGTCTATAACCTTTAATTACAAGTCTTGCCTTGTATTTTATTAATTGATCTATCTACTTTTATCTTCCCTTTGAAAATCCACTTAGATCCTAGAGGTTTACAACCGGGGGAAGCTCCATTAACTCCCAAGTATGATTTTGCAGTATGGAATCAATTTCGCTTTTAATGATCTCTTCCCACAAATGTCTTTCGATATAGCTTACCGCCTCTTTAAAAGTTTGCGTTTGACTTTCTATCAGATAGGTAAAGAAATCCTGACCAAAAGATTTTTCTATCCTTACTATTACTATGCCTAAGTCATTTTGAACCTCTTCATTTTCTTCATGTTCTTGATCCTGATTATTTTCACTAATAATCATATTCATTTTGATGAACTTGGTCACTCTTTGGACTTACGAGGAAATACATGTTAAAAAATAAAAATTTCTTAATTCTATCATTGTTTTCTTATGTATGTCTGAAATTTGATACTCACGCATAAGGAACCCATATGCACTACTTGTAACGACCCGACCTCTATGTCCAAATCATTATATCGTATGTATTGTCCACTTTAGGTGGGCATATGCCCACATACCACTCAAGATTTTCTATCATGTCCTCGTGCTTCAATTGGTACAAAATTCAACATAAGTATCTCATTAGGTAGAGGTCTCTAGTTCGAATCTTGAGGGATGCGATAGAAAATGGTGAGGGGAAAGCGGGCAGACGCCCACCCAAATTGGACAATACGTACGATATAACGGCTTGGTTATTGATGTCAGGTTGTTACGCTAGTATCATGTACATATCCAATTAAAGTGGGATAAACTATTTTTGGACCTATTTTCACATTCTTAGGTGTAGGTAAGTTCACATTCATATCGAGTGTTTTCCTTTTTCCGAGGTACCTTATTTAAAATATAATTTGCTATCAAAACAGCTTCACCCCATATGTTCTGAGGCAACCAAGAACTTAATATCACTGCATTCAACTTCTCTTTCAAGGTACGATTCTTCCGCTCAACAACGCCATTTGACTAGGGGAATAAGGTGACGTGGTTTCATGGACTTTACCATTGTAAGCGCAGAACTTACCAAATGGTTATTCATACTCACTACCTCGATCACTTCTTATCACCTTAATTTTCTTGTTGAGTTGATTCTCAACTTTCTTTTTATAGAGAACAAATTTCTCTTAGGTCTGTCCTTACTTTTAAACAAATAAGCATAACAATATTTTGTGTTATCATCAATAAAATAATACTTATTACCTAACAATTTTAAATCATATATATTATTGTGAATTAAATCAAGGGGCAGTGTTTCTTTCAACACTTTTTAAGAGATGGCCTTGTCAACTATGCCTCTACACAAGTTTAACACTTGTGTTTTGAATCAATTTGGAATGCATGTGATGTGAACTCACGTAGCAATTGTAGCTACGGAATCCACGACAAATTAGAACAACCCAAGAAAGCCAAGAATCAACGTTTGAAAGGCTTGCCCAATAAATTATTGGACTAAGAACCAAGACAATCGCTAACAATATCTTGACCCATGATTACAAAACTTATGAACCTTGCTTTGAATTTGTAGAATGCCACGAGAATTTAATTCTTGATAAGTTAGTGTTTACAATGAATATAATGAGTCCTACCGTATAGGTAACCCATAAAACCTGGTTAAAAAGGAATTTAAGTCTCAAAGATATTAAAAATATTCCATAAAAGAGTTTCAACTTAAATAAAAGCTTACACGAAAATTGGAAAAATATGCATCCAGAATGAACTATGCTTCTTCGTCTGCTGCTTGAACTAAGTTGATCCATTTGGTTTCTTCTCCTGAGCCAAACACGAAACTCGTTCCTTTGCTTTTCGTGATCGAAGTTTCATCCACCGTAGCTTCAGCAAGCAATCCCATTGCCTCTTTGACTCGCTTCGCTCGCTACCTAGTCATCGGTCCTCCATCAATGATCAATAGATCCTTGCCCAAACTTGCTCTCGTATCATGTGTCACATCATCTCCTCCCTCTTCGAAAGAATCCATCCTTGAAACTGTATCTGCATCAAAGAGAGAAAGATCGAAACATTAAAGGTAGCCAAAACATTATACTCACTTGGAAGATCTAATTTGTAGGCATTGTCATTGATCTTTTCAAGGACTTGGAATGGACCATCTCCCTATGGTTGTTCTTTTTTCTGGGAAATGTTATTTCCTCAAGTGCACCCAAACCCAATCTCTGGGTTCAAATGTAACGCGCTTGCGTCCCTTGTTTGCTTGAGAGACATAGTGCTTATTTTTCTTTTCAATTTACAACCTTACCTCTTTATGGAGTGATTTCACCAATTCAACCTTCTTCTTTCCATCTAAACTACCCCTTTTTCCACAGGTAAAGGAATTAAATCCAAAGGTGTTAGTGGATTAAAACCATATACAATTTCAAAAGGCAAGTAAGAAGTAGTATGCCCAACAATTGTATCATGTCCTATTAACTACCTCAGTTTGCCCTTCCGTTTGTGGGTGATAAGTAGTAGAAAACAATAGCTAGGTTCCTAACTTATTCCACAAAATTCTCCAAAAATGACTAAGGAATTTAACATCTCTATTCGATACAATACTTCTAGGAATCCCATGTAAGCACACTACTTCCTTAAAGAATAGATCCGCTATATTGGTGGTATAATCGATTTTATGACATGGAATGAAATGTGTGATCTTACTAAATCTATTTACCACCACAAATATAGAATCCCTTCCTTTCCTCCTAGGTAAACCCGACATAAAATCCATAGACACATCAACCATATGTTCATTATGAACAATACATAAACCGTGTCGTAAAACCTTAGATTTCGCCTTTTTACAAGTGATGCATCTACTACAAACCCAATCAACTAACTTCATGTTAGGCCAATAAAAATGTTCACTTAACATCTCTAAGGTCTACTACTTTACCCCCAAAATGACCCATTAGACCACCACTATGTGCCTCACGTACTAACAATTCTGTCATTGATCATTTAGGAACATATAACATATTTTCCCGAAATAGATATCCATCATGCCTAAAGAATCTATCCATAGCACCCTTGTCACATGATTCGTATATAGTAGTAAATTTTGGATCATTAGCATATATGTTCTAAACATATTCAAAACCTAGCAATTTAGCATTTAAGGACATTAGAAGTACGTACCTCCTTGACAATGCATTTGCTACCACATTTTCTTTACCTTGTTTATACCTAATAATATATGGGAATCTCTCAATGAACTCCATCCACTTTGCATGTCTCTTGTTTAGTTTGCCTTGATCCTTTAAATGCTTCAAGGACTCATGGTCGGTGTGAATCACGAACTCAAAGGGCCACAAGTAGTGCTTGGGTCTCCAAAGCTCGTGATAATCCTCCACACTCCTAGAACTTTGGTAGAGGCTTTGCAATTTTTGATGAAGCTCTCGATAATAATGATTAGGCACAAACATCTTCCTCATGATAGCCTTCAATTATTTCCAAATATGAATAGGCCTCTCAAGGTTCCTCTTCCTAGATTTTGTTGTTTGATCCCACCAAATAATAGCATAATCGGTAAATTCAAGTACCGCAATTTTTACCTTCTTTTCCTCCGAGTAGTTGTGGCAATCAAATATAAATTCCACTTTCTTTTCCCACTCCAAGTATGCCTCTGAATCACTTCTTCCTTTGAATGAAGGAATTGTCATCTTGATGTTGCCCATACTCCTATCAATACCATCTCCAACAAGATCTCTACCCCTAATTTCATGCCTAACTCCTCCATCCCTCATTCTTCCTAACTCGTCATCCATCAATGCATCCTCATTAATATCACTATTCGCTTCCCAATCACCAGCATATTTCGCTCTATGGTCCCGCCTTCCTTGCCACCTTGCGTTAAGAATTTCTCTAGATTGTTCCCGACGTAAATTAGCAAGCAATGTATCTTGCCTATTCAATCTGTCTTTCACATCCTCAAACAACCTTTCGAACCGCCGTATCACCTCATCCGACATGTTGACTTGATTATCCTTCCCGTTTGAAGTAGAATCGTCCCTGTCAGACATCCTAAATCTATTATGATATTTGACGCACGTGTATACGCTCGTGTATCACTCAAATTTGATTTTCCCTCTATTACACTCTGCCTTTTTCCACTCAATGCTTTCTTAATTTATGCGAATAACAATTAGATAAAAACTAAAACGAATAGAACTCGAATTAAACATAAAACAAAATTTCGAATTCCATCTGAACAATTAAGTGTGTGCATGATATGTCCTCACACTAAAAGAGTGAGACAAAAAGTTTTAAGATGTGAACCTCAAACGATGAATCTTGGAAATCATAGCAAAACTTGTATACGTACCCGAAGAAAGTTAAAATCACGTCGAAGAACTTTGACCCAACAATTTATTGAATCAGGATCAATGTTTTAGTTTTGAACGCCGGAAAAATAAAGCTCAAATCAAACTGAAAAACAAAATTCTTACTTCCATCCGGATAACCATGTGTGCGCTTGGAAAGTTCTCACTCTAAAATAGTAAGCCAAAAAGTCTTATGACGTGAACATTGAATGATGAACTTTGGAACTCACAAAAGGGCAAGATACATATCCGAAGAAAGCTAAAATCATATCGAAGAAGTAGAAGCCCCAAAAAAAAAAAAAAGAAACAAAGATAAAAAAAAATGAAATTAGGCCCATATTTTAATGTAATGATCTAACACCGCGAGCCTAGCCCATAGTCGTACCTAGTGCTTGGCACACATAAGGAATGAAAGCTCAATACTAGTTCGATATGTCTTAAACAATTTTAATCTCATTAAAGTTTACAAGCAACCATGCATGTTTTCTTTAAAAGATAAATTTTTTAAATAAAATAGGATGGAATTTAATGTTTTTTAAAGAATGGACCAGACGGTGAAAATTTATTATACGGATAGTAAATTTTTTTTAAGATTAGATTTGCGTATGCGTTATTTTTCAGAAGGACGGAATTATAGGCAATAGATTTTTAAGTTCTAATTGGGGATTTATGTTGTTCCCTTATTTTGTTAATTTAATAAGATTAAAGGACCAAGGATGAGAATTTAAATTAAAAACACACTTCATTTCATTTTCCTCAAATTAAAAAGGAAATGGTTTTGGGTTGAAATCCACTTCATTTTCATTTCATACCCGAAGCTGATATCATATTGAAGAACTTTAGCCCGATAATTTCTTGAATCAAGGATAAGCTTGGTTTTTGAGTTGAACGCCACAAAAATGGAATCATTAACATGATTGGAATAGTTCAATGAAGAACAACGTTAAAAGTGAATCTTACCAAAATCAATGGTTAATTCTTGGTACGATAAAGCCTCATATAGACAAACAGAAGAAAGCATAACTTGCTCAAAAACAATTTGATAAAATTCAAGTAGTATTGGAACCAGACTGAAAATCAAAATTTTGACTTCCATTCGAATAACCAAGCATGCGCATCGTAAGTCACTATAAAAGAGTAAGCCATAATTTTTTTATGTGATCATCCAATGCCTTGGAACTCACAGTAAAATTTGATTTACGTACCAAAAGAAAGCTGGAATCATATCGATGAACTTTTGACCCATCGATTTCTTGAAACAAGAATCAATGTTTTAGGTTGAAAGCAACAAAAATGGAAATCTTTGACGATTTTGGGATATTTCAATATAGAACAAGATTGTAAGTGTATTCTCACAAAATCAAATGTTAATTTTCTAACTCAAATCAAATTGAAAAACAAAATTCCGACTTCCATCCAAGTAAAGATGCGTGCATGTTGTAAGTCCTCACACAAAAAGAGTGAGACAAAAGGTTTTGTGTTGTGAACCTTGAAGGATGACCATTGGAACTCACAATAAGACTTGATATACGTACCTAAAGAAAGTTGAAATCATATCGAATAACTTTGTCTCAATGGTTTCTTGAATCAAAATCAATGTAGGGTTGAACTCCACAAAAATGGAAATATTTGACAATTACAGATAGTTCAATGAGGAACAAATTGAAAGTGAATTCCTACAAAGTCAGTTGTGATAAAACTAAACAAATAGATTACGAATGAAACGCAAAAAACAAAATTCCGACTTCCATCAGAATAAAGATGCATGCGCGTAAGTCCACACTCAAAAAGAGTAAGCCAAAAAATTTTATTTTGTAACCTTTGAAGGATGACCTTTGGAACTCAAAATAAGACTTGGTGCACATTCCTGTAGAAAGCTAAAATCATATTGAAGAACTTTGACCCAATAATTTCTTGAATCAAAATCAATGTAGGATTGAACGCCACAAAATTGGAAATCTTTGACAAGGTCGGGATTGTTCAATGAACAACAAGATTGAAAGCAAATCTTCATAAAACAAATCTTAATTGCTCGTACAATGACAAAGCTTTATATAGTAGACATAACAAAGTAATAAAAATAATAATAATAATAATATACGTGAAGAACAAGTAGATAAAACTAGAACTCAAATCAAATTGAAATAACAAAATTCTGACTTCCATCCAAATAACAATACGTGCACTTGGTATGTCCTCACTCTAAAATATTAAGTCAAAAAGTTTTATGTTATGATTTTTGAAGGATGAACCTTAAACTCACAGCAAGACTTGATGTGCCCAAGGAAAGCCGAAATCATATCGAAGAACTTTGACCCAATAATTTTCTTGAATCTAAATCAATGTTGGGTTAAATGCCACAAAAATGGAAAATTTGACAAGTTCGGGATAGTTCAATGAACAACAAGGTTGAATGTGAATTCTCATAAAATAAAATTGTTAATTTTTCATGCATTGACAAAGTCTTATAGACAAACAAAAGAAAATGTAATTTACGTGAAAAACAATTGGATAAAACTAAACAAGTAGAGCTCGAATGAAACTGAAAAATAAAATTCTGACTTCCATTCGAATAAGGGTGTGCACGTGGTAAGTCCTCACTCTAAAAGAGCTTAGCCAAAAAGTTTTATGTTGTGACTTTGAAGGAAGACCTTTAAAAGAATAAGACTTGAAATACATATCCAGATAGCTGAAATCATATCGAAAAACTTTGACCCAATGACTTGTTGAATCAAGAATCAATGTTATATGGTTGAATGCCCCAAAAATAGAAATATTTGACAACTTTTGGATAGTTCTATTAAGAACAAGATTTAAAGTGAATCTTCACGAAATCAATGCTTAATTGGTGGTACAGTGATAAAGCTTTATGTAGTAGAGATAAAAAGAAAAAACATAATTTAAGTGAAGAACAACTAGATATTGCTTAACGAATGGAACTCAACTCAATTGAAAAATTCTGACATCCATCCGAATAACCATGCATAGTAAATCCTCGCACTAAAAGAGTGAGTCAAAAAAATTTATGATGTGATACTCGAAGGGTGAACCTTGGAACTCACAGCAAAACTTGATATATGTACCTGAAGAAAGCTGAAATAATATCGAAGAACTTTGACCCAACAATTTCTTGAATCAAGAAACAACATTTTAGAGTTGAAACCACAAAAATGGAAATATTTGACAAGCTTGGGATAGCTCAATGAAGAACAAAATTGAAAGTGAATTCTCACAATATCAATTTTTAATTTTCCGTACAAAGATAATGCCTTACTAACAAACAAAAGAAAACACAATTTATGTGAAGAACAATTAAACAAAACTAAACGAACAGAGCTCGAATTAAAATGAAAATATAATTTTTTCGAAAAGTAATTGTATAAAATAGAACAAACAGAGTTTGAGTCAAATTGAAAAACAAAATTCCGACTTCCATCCGAATAACCATGCGTCGCATGCCTTATCACTCTAAAAGAGATATTCAAAATGATTTATGATGTGAACCATGAAGGATTCACCTTGGAACTCACAACGGGACTTGCTCTACGTACCCGAAGAAAGTTGAAATCATATCAAAGAATTTTCACCCAATGATTTCTTGAATCAAGAATCAGACTTTTATGGTTAAACACCGTAAAAATGGAAATCTTTGTCAAGTTCGGGACAGTTCAATGAAGAAAAAGACTGAAAGTGAATTCTCAAAAAATAAATTGTCAATCTTTTGTACGATTATAAATCCTTACTATACAAACAAAAGAAAATATAATTTAAGCGAAAAATAAATGCATTAAACTAAACAAATAGAGCTTGAATCAAATAGAAAGACAATTTTGATTTCCATCCGATAAAACATCCGTGTGCGCGGTAAGTCCTCACTCTAAAAGACTAAGCCAAAAAGTTCTATGACGTGACCCTCGAAGGATTGCTGTTGGAACTCACAACAAGACTAGATATACGCACCGGAAGAAAGCTGAAATCATGTCGATGAAGCATCGAGAATCAATGTTTTAGGGTTGAATGCCATAAAAATGGAAATCTTTGACAAGTTTGATATAGTTCAATGAAGAACAAGATTGAGAGTGAATCTTCACAAAATCAATGGTTAATTGTCGGCACGCCGATAAAGCCTTATATAGTAGACATACTTGAAAACATAATTTACGCGAAGAACAATTGATAAAACTAAACGAATAGAGCTCGAAAAAAAAAAGACTTCTANCACAAAATCAATGGTTAATTGTTGGCACGGCGATAAAGCCTTATATAGTAGACATACTTGAAAACATAATTTACGCGAAGAACAATTGATAAAACTAAACGAATAGAGCTCGAAAAAAAAAAGACTTCTATCAGAATAAACATGCGTGCGCATGAGTCCCATCTCTAAAAAAGTATATCAAAAAGTTTTATGATGTGTTTCCTTGAAGGATAACCTTGGAACTCACAGCAAGACCTGATATACGTACTTGAATAAAGTTGAAATCATATCGAAAAACATTGACCCCATAAAAATGGTTGAATCTTGAATCAATGTTTTAGGTTGAACGCCCCAAAAATGGAAATCTTTGACAAGTTAGGATAGTTCAATGAAGAACAAGGCTGAAATGAGAATTCACACAAAATCAATTGTTATTCTTCGTACAATGATAAAGCCTTACTGTGTAAACAATAGAAAACATAATTTATGCGAAAAAAATTAGATAAAACTAAACAATAGAGCTCGAATCAAACTGAAAAAGGAAAATTCGACTTGCATCCGAATAACCAAGCACGTGAGGGGTAAGTCCTCACTCTAAAAGAGTAAGACAAAAAGTTCTATGTTGTAACCCTTTAAGGATGACCCTTGGAAATCACAAAAGGACTTGATATACATACCCCATGATCAATGAAGAACAAGATTGAAAGTGAATCTTCACACAATCAATGCTTAGTTGCTGGCGAAACGATAAAGCCTTATATGAAAGATATAACAGAAGAAATCATAATTTACACGAAGAACAAATAGATAAAACTAAATGAATAGAACTCAAATCAAATTTAAAAACAAAATTCCGGCTTCCATTCGGATAACTATGCATATGCTTGGTAAATCAATACATACTCGAAAAATAGCTAAAATCATATCGAAAAACTTTGATCCAATAATTTCTCAAATCGAGAATCAATGTTTTAGGGTTGAATGCAACAAAAATGGAAATCTTTTACAATTTTGGGATAGTTCAATGAAGAACAAGATTGAAAGTGAATTTTCACAAAATCAATTGTTAATTTTCATACAATGAGAGCTTACTGACAAACAGAAGAAAACATAATTTATGCGAAAACAAATAAATAAAACTAAAAAAATAGAGCTCGAATCAAGCTGAAAAATAAAATTTCGATTTCCATCCGAATAACCATGCGTTTGTAGGTTGGTCCTCACTCTTATAGAGTCAGCCAAAAAGTTTTATGATGTGACCCTTGAACTCACAACGTGACTTGCTATATGTACCTGAAGAAAGTTGAAATCAATGCATTTTGACCCAATGATTTCTCGATTCAAGAATCAAAGTTTTAGGGTTAAACACCATAAAAATGGAAATCTTTGTCAGGTTAGAGATAAAAATGGGCTTTAACTTCTAATAAAATGCATGAGTTCAAACGTGAAAGGCCACTTTTAATTCTCCATAATGGGAATGAGTATCAAAGGTCCAACAAGTGATTATCCCTTCCTTTTTCCCAATTAAACCTTTCTATATATTTTTTTAAGCTTTGGGTGCCGTCGAAAAACAGCATTCATCGTCCAACATCATCCATTCAAAAGTTTCAAAGTAAGATAGGTAGAGTGGTTATTTCGTTTTCAAGTTATGAATTTTCGTTAAAGTATGAATGAATTGGTGACTTCGGGTACGGTGTTTCGGCACTACTATAGTTTGAACGATTATTCTCTAGCTCTTTGTGTTATGATAATTCTATAGAAATTGAATTTTGCCGGAAATACATGTACAATATGAATCTTTAGTTCAAATTTTCTAATTTGATAACAAAATGCACCGATGATATCTATTGGGTTTCAAACTCATGGGTTAATTCATTTTCTACATGTTGATTTGCTTTGTTTGGGCGGGATGATGATGGATGAAGATGCAACGTGCTATGGAGAAGCTGGTGACTTAATATTTTAATTCGAT
>CAIGRP010045496.1:0-10675 GCA_903798385.1 Fraxinus cuspidata
TGTGGGCATATCACACGACCCCGC
The DNA here is from genome assembly GCA_903798385.1 of Fraxinus cuspidata. Lineage (NCBI taxonomy): Eukaryota > Viridiplantae > Streptophyta > Magnoliopsida > Lamiales > Oleaceae > Fraxinus > Fraxinus cuspidata. The sequence goes on from CAIGRP010045496.1 coordinate 25, forward strand.
GCGAAACAACTGGCGAAACCCCATTCAAATTATCCTTTGGGATGAAGGATGTTGTCCAGATAGAAGTCCTGAACGAAACTGGAAGAATGAGAGTTAAACAGCTTGATGTATCAATCACCAGCGCAGAGCTCGATCTACTAGATGGACAAGAGGTAGAGGGGTTAATGATATAGTATGACATTATTAATTTGCTATGTTGTTCCTTAAGACAAAATAGACACTTGATCTGAAATCCGTATAAAGCACCGTGGGATGGGGGGTCTACCACAACTCCCGAGCGCTTTACTTTCACCCTAGGTCACCTACTGCCATGGGGCCGTCTACCACAACACTCGGCACTCTACGTAAACATAGGGTTGCCTACTACCATGAGTCCGTCTACCATAACATCAGGGTGCTTATGCTATTGTATTCCAGCGGGTGATCCATGAGGTCGTCTACCACACTTAGCAATACAGATATCAATAAACAAGACGAGAGTCGCTCAACGGTTAACGTGGGCGCGACCAACTGCGTAGGAAGTGGTAATCATCCCCCTAGAACGTGAGTGAAATGGGAAGACCAACGTGGGACACGTGGCACCATTCACTTTCCAGCAGGTACGTTGCATCAGACACTTATAAATACCCCCAAGATAAGAACGGTATAATGAATTGAAACCTTACTGCTTGAACTTTAATACGATTCTCTCCAACTCTTAAACCAATTACTGATTCTCACGCCGGAGGTACAATGGGGGAGAAAGCCCCGACCTCATTTTTGTAGGTAGCATTCAGTGACTGGAGAAGCCGGAATACTATTCTTGTCAAGGAGAACACCGAAGTTTGTTTCANACAATGGGGGAGAAAGCCCCGACCTCATTTTTGTAGGTAGCATTCAGTGACTGGAGAAGCCGGAATACTATTCTTGTCAAGGAGAACACCGAAGTTCGTTTCATAACAATTTCATACACTAAAACACGTTTTTAGTTTTGAACAATTATGATGAGATTTACTTTTTTTACAATTATTTGATCACTAATTGTATAAATATTGTGGCTCGTTTTACTTTCAAAAGAATGTTCGGGAGATCTCAAGGGTTTTCTCAATTTATCTAAAAGTACAGTGCAAAACCGAAAAGCTATCTCAGTTAGAAGTGTCGTAGACGCAAAAAGCTAAACGTAAATAAGGAAGGTATGGGACCACGTTCCAATCCTCCAAGAGTGGAGATGATGTATACTGTAACGTGTGGTCATCACACTTCTCTGTCTTTCTCTTTCCACTTCTCTATTGCCTAACTTCGTTGCCTAGATATTTTTCTCCAATCCCCAGATATTTAATTCCAGTTTTTGACATTGAACGAAAGAGAAAGAGCAAAAAAATTGACGCACAATTCCCACAATCTCTGCAAAAAACCCAGGTGTAATTACTGGTGATTATCTATAATATGGCTATGGTGGCAAATTTACCCTTGCCGTCAATAGATTGCCATCACGTCGTCGCGCAACTGCCGGCATCGCCGTCGTCCCGTCAAGTTCTCCGGCATGGTTTTGGGTTGTGGGACCGATTTGGTGTTAGGGGCCGTGGCAGAATTTTTGTTCAACCGTGCAGTTCTTTCAGGTCTGAGGAGGAAAGTGTGGTGGGTGAGAAAGGGAAGAAAAATGTAGAGAATTTTGAGGAAATTAAGGAAAGTAATGTTCTGGAGGCTGAAAGAAGCGTAAATAAAATTATGGATTTTGTGAGAAATGCTGTTTGGAAAGTTTCAAAGCCAAGTTTAAGGTCGCAAGGCAAGTTCAGAGAAGCTATGGAGAAGCTGGAAGAGAAGTTATTTTCTGTAAGTTCTGCCTTTTTATTTTTATTTATTTTTGTTTATTTTATTTATTTTTATTTTTTGTGAATTTTCATTTGAATTGATGATAAAATCCAGTAGAGGATATTCATTGAATGTAAGAAATTTGAAAGTTGTTAGTTAGCTTTAGTGTATATTGGGAAATTAGGCAAGAATGCTATTTTTGTTAATTTAATGGATTTTGGAAAAATTATTTAACATTAATCAAAATGCAATGAGTTGTTAAATTTGGTTAAGTTCTACAATTAAATTAAATTTAGTTAAGTTTCTCGGTCAAAGAAGAATGATCTATTCATAGTCAGCAACTGTGCAGTAGACAATCCTATGTGGCAGACATTAATTTTCTATAATTTTGTAGTCCCAAATAACAAGTTAATGGCTCAAATAACAAGTTGTCATGAACGGTGAAAGTGCGGTTCATAAATCATAATCAAAACTTCCAAAATTTGATGGTAAAGAGTTTCCTTAATGTTTCTGATTTTTATTAAGAAAATTAAAAGAATTAGGAAAGGAAAGAATGGTATAAATTTTGTGAATCTGTGTATTCCTTTCAAGACTATTAATTTAAGTTCAAAAGTAATTTTGGCCTGAGTATTGACATGTATTTTAATACCCTTTTCCTCCTAACATTTCCATTCACGTGGGTAGATACATCGTGATGATGTTAAGCACTGGAGTTATATTGCTTACTGGGTTTCAATTATCAGGTTGGTCAATGGATATCTTTTTTCTGTTGATTGAAGCGTTGATTTCATTACAAAATTGGAAAATTTGCAGTCCTGTATGAAGCAATTAATGTTAAGTTTTCGAATTTCTTCAAAGGTGGAGATGGTCAAATGAATGCCTTGATATGGTATAGTTGGCTTGGAGGGATCATAATTGGGACAATGATTGGTTCCAATATGGTGTTAGACGAAGTCAGTCGATCCGGTCCTCGCAATATTGTCATAACTGGAAGGTATCTTTCTTATAGAGACCCAAAATGGTTTAATTTGTCACTGGATTTTGGAAATTTCGTTGCGCCATGGAGTTCCTATTTTCTGCTGCTCCTAGTTCACTGCTGAAATTAGCTTGGGATGAAACTTTAAACTTATTTTTTTCATAGAATACGATACTCTTAAGATTCCAAGGTTAATGCTTTAATAATTTGCAAACTAACCATGGCCGTCAAGCTAATTCTAAAGATGATAATTGGACAACTTTTACTTCTTTTTTTAAGCATAGCCTAAAATGCTCGCATTCTCTGAACATTAGTTATGAGTCTGTTCCTTTTTTTCCCCTTAGATGGATCTATCCGTTAAGTAGCTATCAATTAATCTCATGTTAACTAGCCGAATTTCTGTTAATGTATTATTTCATTGTTAACTAACTGTTGGGGCAGTACACGAGGTCTTGGGAAAGCACTTGCTCGTGAATTTTTACTTTCCGGTGACAGGGTTGTAATTACTTCACGCAGGTGATTTTAAAATTAAAATTTCATTAATATGTTTAGCTTGTTCGTATATCTATTTTAATTTATCAATGGTTCTTCTGAAGGCAGCCCTGAATCTGTGGACACAACTGTCAAAGAATTAAAAGAAAATTTAAAGCAAGTGATAATTACCACAGGTGGCTCATCCAAAACAAATTTGAGGCATGCAAAAGTGACAGGAATCACATGTGATGTCTCTAAACCTGAAGATGTGCAGAAGTTGGCAAACTTTGCTGTCAGTGAACTTGGCTCTATTGATATTTGGGTAAACAATATGCTTTTCATATTTCTCGTTACAAAGAATTTATCCCATTTGCTAGCAAGGTCTTGGCTTTGTCCTCTATTTTCCAATTTTGAAGTCCTATTTTGAGAAAAATGGGACTTCAATTTATAGGGCTATTATTACTTGGATTTAAAAACTATGGGGTTTTTTGAATGATAAAAAACGATGTTAACTTCCTTGGTTATTAGTTGCGAAAATCTGGGCTTCTGTCTTTGTTTCCTCTATGTAGTCTTTGATGGAGTCTTTTATTGACAGATTATTCGTATTAAAAAAAATAAGTCATCTTATTTCATTATATTATTCCAAATTTTATTATTCCACAGGTCAACAATGCTGGGATGAACAAAGGTTTCAGACCATTGCTGCAATTTAATGATGATGATATCCAACAGGTCTGCTCTTTGATGAAATTAATTTTAGAATCTTCTATGTTTGCTGCACTGGTTTGTGTACGTGTCATTTCACAAGAATCTGTTGTCTTCTGCATAATAATAAGATATATGGATTTCCTTTATCTGTTGTACAGATTGTGTCTACTAACTTGGTTGGATCCATCCTATGCACTCGTGAAGCAATGCAGATTATGAACACCCAGAATAAGGGTGGTCATATATTCAACATGGATGGTGCGGGATCTGGAGGATCTAGCACCCCATTGACGGCAGTGTAAGTTAAATTCTAGTAGAATAGAGGGTCTTCTTATAATGTGCAGAAACCGGACACTTGTGCCTGACAATTTGATTTCTTTGTAACCTTTTTCATATAGCTATGGCTCAACAAAATGCGGTCTAAGGCAGCTTCAGTCGTCTCTTCTAAAGGAAAGCCGGCGATCAAAAGTTGGAGTTCATACAGCCTCACCAGGCATGGTCCTGACTGACTTGCTATTAAGGTATGCCAATAGCTTTTACAGCTCATTTGGTAAGGTGAACTTTGTGGTACTCGATAATATTAGAAATGAAAAGTAAGTTTAACTTTAGTGTATTGTACTGTTAAGTCATAATTAAAACCGTGCATGCACCAAACACGTACTTAATGCATTCTGATTTCTTGTTCAAGTTGCTATGACCTGCATACTGTAAAGTTCAATTTTGTGAAGTAATTATTCTTTGAATGGTTCTCTTTCGAAACTGAGATTTTAGATTTTTTGCTTTACTTTATTGAAGTAGCGCTCTTCATGTTTCCATGGCAGTGGTTCAAGTGTACAAAACAAACAGATGTTTAATATCATCTGCGAGCTTCCAGAGACAGTTGCTAGAACTTTAGTTCCACGAATACGTATTGTAAAGGGAAGTGGGAAGGCCATTAGCTATTTGACTCCTCCACGGATCTTACTTGCTCTGGTCACAGCATGGGTGAGACGTGGCCGTTGGTTTGACGATCAGGTATTCTTTTTTCTTTGTAGATGTTATCTTCATTTACTTCCTCGACATATTGAAGAAAAATGACTGTCCTTGATCCGTTGGTTTGATGATCAGGTATTCTTTTTCTTTGTCGATGTTATTTTCATTTACTTCCTCAACATATTGAAGAAAAGTGACTGTACTTGATAAATGGTTAGAGAAAATATTTTACCTTTAGTAGTACCACATAGAGTTCTCATTAATACTGTGATATGTCATTTCATATTTTATTTCACATACTGACCACCAACTCAACCCGTAGTATGACACACGGGTGACACACGGGTGAAGACGACAGTGGAATGCAAGAAAGAAAGCATGCATTAGAGTTGGAACAAATGGTAGTTTTGCATAAATGTGAGGGATAAATTTATTTTGGATTAATTAATCCCTAACTTCAAGAGCTGCAATAAACACAACGAAATTAGAAACACATATTTATATTCACTATAAGGTTTTACTACGAAATACATCAGAATTATTCCACTTAGTTGCTTAAAGAGAAGCTTTTGGTGTTATAGAAACCATTGATCCATCAAAGCTGGAATATTTGATGGTGTATTTCCTGCTTTTTCGTCATCTCTTAACAGAACTCTACTTTGAAGCATTTTTGTATTATCCATGTACGTTTTATTGTTTGGTTACGTGTTATTTGTTTCTTGGTGATTTTTGTCTGTCTGGTGTAAAATAAAGTTGTTAATTACAATAAATCTTTCAGGGACGAGCACTTTACTCTGCAGAGGCAGATAGACTTCGCAACTGGGCTGAAAGTCGAACCAGATTTTCATTTACCGATGCCATGGAGATGTACACAGAAAATACATGGGTTTCTGTGTTTTCACTTTCAGTGGTATGTGCATTCATCATCCTATCAAGTACAGGTAGCACATTTCCCAGTACCTGAAAGCAAAAAACGCAGAGTGAGTCGAGTATGCCCTTGTAAACATAATGGTGAATGCACAACAGGAAGCAAACGGGTGCACAGTTTTTCTCCCTGCATCCTTTTTCGTTGACATGCCAATTCTTGAACGATATACGAGGCTCAGAAGGTCGCTTATTGGTGCGAGCTGCGCATTCTGTCTTAATTGGGGCCGTAGCTTTTCTCCAAACAGGATCTTATGTATAGTATCTATTCATTGTAAAGAACAACTGTGTATTTTAAGGATGCTTACAAGAATTAGTCATTATCTATTAATCTCATTTTGTGAAAGAAGTGCTCTTACATGGTCTTATGCCTCTTGACTGCGACGATCTTTCACGCTGGTAAAGTAATTAATGGTCAAGCTTGATTCGATTTATGGTAATGGGGAGACGTTGCTTAAGGTTGCTAAGCTCACTCCGATGCCTCGATTTCATTTTTTGATTTTGTTGAGTTGAGCAATCTGTCACTAGATGTCGAGTTTTCTAAGGAAGCTCGTCTCTATCTATGAGGATACTAGGCACTTACACGCCGATAGTGTTTTTGGTTTCTTTTTACAATAAAAAAGCGCAACATGGAATGGAATGCAAGGTAATTAAGTCTTCACACCATAGTAAACTTGGCTTTGACGAACAAATTTGATCTTGTCTTAACCTTCTTCGTAGTTGTAATCTAAGCTCGATTTCTCTTCCTTAAATATTTTGAAAGGTTTTAAGTGCAAAGTTGACTTTTTGGGTAATTTATCTAAAATATTTATAAGGTTAAGAAGCGATGTATAAATACAGAACAATTTTTTTTCATTTTTTGTAACGACGTGATTTATTATTTTGAGGGGGTTGACAAAGAAAAGGCGAAAGATGAAGCACATAACAAGAGCATGGAAAATAGAAATTATTAAAAAAGTGTTAAATGAATCAATTATCCACACGAGTAATGTAAAAATAATAAGTCTATTTTTGCTATTATAAGAAGGGTAAGGAATGACTTCAGAATCTCTATTAACCTATTAATGGAATTAGAAACCACACACTCATGAGATAAACAACAATTTATAACATAACAAGTCAAAATTATGCTCATTATGTTGTCCAGTCCATCCAATAATGTGTATCAAATACACTATGTTTAGTGATAACTTCATAGCCATGAGAAGCGAAAACTAGTAAGTTGTGATTGTAATTCTTGTTACCTGCTTAGTCGAAGAAAATTTTGGGTCTCCCTTCCATGGCCTCCTTCTCGAGCAATTTAAAACCAACCTTATCTAGACTATCTTACGATGACATATTAAACAGTATAACGAGATAAAAGCATGACAATGTAACAAAGCGGGAGAGAAAATTAGAGTAGCAAATTGACCTCTATTTGAATCCCGAGTTCTATGTCAAAAGTTTAATATCTCATCATCCGAAGAATTGTTACGATCAGTACACTGCACTAGACAAGATTGAATATGACTAAAAATTGGTTTATTATTTGTTGGTCGCTAGTGTGGTGCTATTGATTCTAAGAGAAATATAATTAGGAGAACATCAAACCTATCACGATCGATTAAAATGAAAGTATCCCAGAGATATTGTAATAAATTGCACTACATTTGTGAAGAAGTGCCCATACACGGTCACTAGGCATGTTAAGCAAGTCGATCTATCATGTTGGTTAAGTAATCACTCATCAAACTGAAATCATTATATGATCACAGGCGAATACTTTTCTTAGGGTTGCTAAGCTTGCTCCAATGCCTCGATTTCATTTATCTATAGAGATTCTATTATCTTTAACGCCCACGGGAACTACAATAAGAAAGTTTGAAAGATGCACAAAAAAAAAACACATGTACAATAAGTTTTTAGTTTATCAAACATTCCTAGTCGCTGTCACGTGCGTTGCATGAGTTTTGCATTTACATATTTTTATTAGCATATAAAATTGTAGTTTTTTGGAATGTTCATGAAGAAATCAGAGCTGGCAACATTTAGGAACGTTGGTTAAAATTTATATAATTAAATGAAAATTCATGTAGAGAAGAAGAGATGCTGAAAATAAACACATGATTATAAAGAAAAGATAACATATTTATATCAATTTCTAGAAAAAAAAATTGCAACATGTTAATGGCTTTTACAATCTCGCAACAGCATTCTGTCACACATAGATTAATAAATATAATACATGAAAAGAAATGAAATGAGGTTATATCAACTGTTTCGCTGGTATAGTTGACACATTTTATATTTTTCAACGTTTGACACGGTTCATCTGATTGAGTTCAACTAATGTTTATGTGTGCAAAATAGTTAGAAGAAGATACTCCGACTTTAGCGCAAGTCCAAATAACCTAAAAGGCTCTTCAAACCTGGTGTGTGCTGCCGTAGGCATCCAAAAGTAATACCTTAACCTCTAAAACTAATGTAGTAGTGGAAGTAATGGTCAATCCCACGAAGAGTATGTAATTCAATATTTTATATTTCGTACAATGATTGAAGGTTTTTGTATACAAACAATTGTAAACAACGTAATTGATAACAATGAAAATTGAATTAATGAAAACAATCAAAAGACTAACCTTCGTCCAAGTCAATATCCACCATCGGAAATCCACAATTGATCATCGATGCAAGTATAAATCAACCCATATTTTGAATATTCACCGTTAAAATTATTTTCATATCTCTCCTTACTTATAATTAATTAGAAAATTAAATTAACGAAAACAATCAAAAGACCAACCTTCGTCCAAGTCAATATCCAGCGTCGAAAATCCACAATTGATCATCGATGCAAGTATAAATCAACCCATATTTTGAATATTCACCGTTAAAATTATTTTCCCATCTCACCTTACTTATAGTTAATTAGAATACAAGCGACCCAATTAACTCTAATTACCAAACAACCTAAGACAAGCGCTCTAAATTTAATTTGATAATCGCATTATGAATTAGAAAGATCGATGAAGCTAAACAACACAAGCACAAGAGGTTGCATTTAATTTAGTTGAACATTCTTCCCAAGATTTAAAAATTTCTGACGTAGTAAATAATTAAATCCTAGTTGCTTCACAAGTTAAAGGGATCAAACAATTACAGATTTTATATTCAACTTAGCGGTAGACTGTAACGAATAACAAACTAGTAGGCCTCCTAACAATTAAACGCAACAATTCATGAAATAAATGCAGAAGGACATTCAACGCGCAAAATAAGAATTAAACAATAAAACTATTTAGATCTCACAATATGTGGTTCTGATGTTTCAATCTCCTTCAACCAATTGTAAAAGTTAAGTTAAAATCCATGAATCTATGAGCAAAATAATGAAGAATGAAGTTTGGAGGCGTTCTATACATTCTTCTTCCTTTCTAGGGTTTTAAAATATGTATTTCTAGTTGTTTTCATAGGTAGTTGATTTAAATTAGGAAACCAGAATTTTCGTGTCGGGAATGAACTATGCGGTCGCATGGTGGTGAGTCAAGCGGTCCCATAGAACATTGAAACTAGGCTCTAAAAATCTTTTAAATGCCTCTCGCGACGTCATAGAGTTAAATCTATGCAACCACATAGTTATAGGTTTCTTCTGTCAGACAGCCTTTAGTATTTTGGTCATATTTTCTACTCCCGATGTCTGATTGTAGTAATTCAAGATGCATTAGAAAGATAACTTAAAAAGCTACAACTTTTCTTCAGATATAATCTTCAAATTCGATCTTTTTCTATGTCAAAGGGTCTCAATATCAGGTTGAAAATCGGTGCATAACTTTTTCAATAGGAAATTGATGTGTGATGATACTTTGACGACATTTCATCCTTTGATGTCTTCTTTTATCCAATTGACTCCTAGCACTCTCAAATCTTCACCGTGAGGTTCTACATAACTTTTGAGTATTTGCATTTTAGTCCCCAAATTTTATTTTCTTCATTTTGGTTCTTGCTCGCTTATTTCTTCCAAATTATGCCATATACATAGAATTGCCACCTAAATCAAAATATGAACGTAATGAGTACATTTTGACATTGATTAATCATACGAGCACATAAACTAAGAAGGGAAAAATATGCATTTTATATTCCTATCAAATTCCCCCATGCTCGGCTTTTGCTCGTCCTCGGGCAAAACTCAAATTTAATTCCTCAAAAACACCCAGGTCGTAATACAATGAACATAGAACAATCAAACTCTTTAAAACACACAACACATCATATATAAATATTCTCACACAACTCATAATCAATTAGCTGGCATTTTCATATGAAGATAGAATAAATCAAACATGTAGACCCTCATGGATATAAGCACTCAACTCTTATGTGTTTAAAAGGTAAGTGTTTCGCTCAAGTTCATTCCAATGGAGATGATCTACCATATGCTTGCATATTTTCTCATTCATCACCACTTAGATCACATGCTTTACAAGAATCATAAGGACTTTTCAAGGGTTGTAACGTGACTTAGGGTCAAAGTGAGAAATATTTGGGTATGTCACTCAAGAGCCATCGAACTAGTGGGGCAAAGATAAATAAACTTAGCTCAAATACATTCATAAGATATGTAAAACCAACTACTCCACATAATAGTTCATTTACTTTGCATCTATCCCACACAAACCGATCCATTTCTTGAAATGTATGAGGAATTATGAACATAGATATTTTGTAACATTGGCATCACTCTCCTCCATCGCTTATTTTCTTTTTCTTCTATCATTCATTTTTTTTCTCTTTTTCTTTTGAAATATAAACTCCAAATGTTACACC